>VMDR010029971.1:0-12527 GCA_007922815.1 Macrotus californicus
CTAAAGATATTTTTAAAATGCCATCTACACAGAGTCCAAGTGTGTGTCACAGTCCATGAGACATGATGGCAGTTTATCATCCTCAGTCTAGTGTTTTTTAATATGATGGAAAAGATTAAAGAAAGAGAATATCAGTCTATTATACAAAATTAAGGGAAGTATCCATAACCCTTTTGTTCATTTGTAAATATGTATATTTCTAATGGCTTACGATATAAAACATATTTCTAACCGTGGTTCATGGTCAAGGAATTTTAGAAAACGCTGCCTACAGCATGAGGCCCCGCACAGAATCCCACCGTTCAGACAGACATGGCGGCATAGGAAACACTATGGAAGATTTTGCCTGAAGCATAAATAATCAGCCTCAAGGAGTATCTGGAAGTAGGTGAAGGTGGACTAAGTAGAATGTTCATTCTTCTATTTAGCGCAAAATATTTATTGAGCACTTACATTTCCAGGGTCTGCAGGCACAGGATTGGCAAATACAGGCTCACCTTGTTCCAGTGTGCTCTGCTTTATTGTGCTTCACGGATGTGTTTCTATGAATTGGAGGCAAGACCTTCCACCAGTGAAAAGAGTATGACTCGTTAATAGTGGTGGTTCGGAACCGAACCCGTAACATCGACGAAAGTATGCCTGTATGTAGCCTCGTCCCTCATGTCAAAGTCTGCTAGAGGAGACAGACATTGAAACAAATCTGTGTGACTCAATAGACAGTGATGCCACTGTCCAAGATAGGATAGACTCGTATGTGTAGGGACAGGTTTGTGTGAAAAGACAAGGATTCACCTTAGGCAGGCTGTATGTGGGCATCGTACGTGACACCTCAGCAAAGTTGCTAGTTAGCTGCCGTGTATACATTTCTCTAGAGTTTAGCTGACAGATCTAGGTTAGAGATGCTGCTCTGGAGCTATCATTATATAGTCAGTGGTGAAGTCATGCGATTATTAAAGGGACAGTGACAAACCTGGGGATAATGCCTGCACTTAAGGAATAACCAAAGGAAGAGGAGCAGAGAAGACTGAGAAATTGTGGCTAGAAAAGTAAGTGGAAAACTACTTAGTTTTGTGTCCCTCCAAATTCATATGTTGAAACTTAAATCCCAATGTGATGGTATTTCGAAGTGAAGTCTTTGAGAGGTGCTTAGGTCATGAGGGTGAAGCCCTCATGAATGGGATTAGTGCCCTTTTAAAAGAGACATCAAAGCACTCTCTTGTCCCCTCTGCCATGTGAGGCCACAGCAAGAAGACGGCTGTCCCTGGGAGCCAGGAAATGGGCCCCCTCCCCAGGAACCAAACCTTCCAGTGACTTGAATCTACAGGTGCCTTGTTCTTGGACATTCCAGCCTCCAAAACTGTGAGAAACACATTTCTGTTGTTTATAAGCCACCTTGTCTTTGGTATTCTATCACAGCAGCCCGAGTGGCCCAAGGCAAACACCAAGGCAGCTAGTGTCAGAAGTTGAGAAGGACTCAAGAACGCCTGCTGGTTTTGGCAGTCAGGAAGTAACTGTCCCTAGGAATGGAGTAGCATGGCTGGGGACAGGGCAGTCCTGTTCTAGGCAGCTGAGAGAGTAAGGGTGGAAGGAAGGAAGACACTCAGGGTGGACCACTCCTTGAGGTGTCTCAGCTGAGAAGAAGTGTACCACCATGAGAGCATGAGAGGGTGACGGGGCCAGGAAAGACTGTGTGACCGCGAGAGAGACTCTGATGTGTGTAGGTAGAGGGAAAGAACCAGTAGAAAAGGAGAAGTCAGAAATATAAGAGGCAGAGTAAATAATTAATGATGGAGCGTGAGCCTTGAGAAATTCAGCATGGAAACACTGATGGACTAATTAGCTTTAGGTAGAAGTAAAGACCTTTTGAGACCAGAGGGAAAGGAAAAAGTGGGAAGGCAAGGCAAAGGGACACTGGGTGAGTGATAGGTGTTATCACTGTTGTTACTAGCCTTCTGAAAGTCTGTTGTGTGTGTTTGGACCATACTTAGCTCTCTCCTCCCGTACTGTCTCAAGTGTTCATATGACATCACTGCTGTCCTGCCGCTTCTGAGTCAGTAACCAGCTCCTTTCAGTATGTCAGAATCAGGCATAGACTCCTGCGTTGGGTTGCAGCATGTGCTCATTTAGCAATACGTTGTGGTACAGTGAACAGAATAGTCTGTTCTCAGGAAGCTGTGTTCTAGTGGAGGAGAAGAGCCAGCCTGATAGATAAGTTTTGGAAAAGTATGGAAGAGATTGTAACAAGTGCTATAAAGAAGACGAAAGAAGGTTAAGGAACGGCACATGTCTGGGAGGGAGCAGAAGATGGGAAATCAGGGAAGGTCATTGAGAAGACAACACATCAGCAGGGTTCTGAATGAAATAAGAGGAGGGAAGAGCACATGTTTAGGGAAGAATTCTTCAGGCAAAGGGATAGCAAGTGCAAGGGCCCTGAGGTGGGAGTTGGTCTCCTCTCCTCAGAACAGCAAGGCCTCCTTGGTTGAAGCAAAGTTTGTGCCTAGGAGAAAGGGAAGCTGAGGTTAGAAGAGGAGCTGAGGACCAGAACATTGAAGGCCTTTTACTCAGTTCAAATAGGATGGCGCAGAAGGGCTTTGCGCAGAGATGTAAAATACTGATCTTATTACATCATGAGATTGTATTATTTTTCTCCCCATGTTGTATCCTTTTTTTCTGAATCATAATAGTCAAAATTGCTGATTCTTCCATGAAAAATGTGCTGTTAGAGAATGGTGTCTCATAGATACTTTAAACTCAAATCCTTACGTGTAACTCATTTTTATTCAGGTGAATAGCATGCTAGAAACAAGAAATATTGCTTCTGTTCAGTTTAATGATGTTTAAAAAAAATGTGTGTCTGTGAGTAGATAGAGCACCAGGCCTGGAACTAGAGTGTTTTGTACACGCAACTGGATACTCAGAGCTGCAGACTATCTGTGTGACAGTTAGAGCATCATTTTTCTTTGCCTATAATCCAGTGCTTATGGCCTCATCATGATACATTTGACTTTTACTAAAAGTGTCTTTAAAAAAATCTCAAACTTGAGGCCCTGGCCAGGTAGCCCACTTGCTTAAGCATCAGCCCGCTACACCAAGGTTGTGGGTTCATTCCTCAGTCAAGGCACATTCAAGACTCAACCAACGGATGCATCAGTAAGTGGAACCCCAAATCAGTGTTTCTCTCTCTCTGTCCATCCCTCCCTCCCTCCCTCCCTCCCTCCTTCCTTTCCTCCTTCTCTCCCTTTCCTTTCTCCCTCCCTTCCTCTAAAATCAGTTTTAAAAAGTATCAAACTTGAATTTTTTTCTTCCCAAGTGAAAACACAAGTTAGAGCACATTTTTTTTATGTTACTCTGATTCATATAGTTAATGCATCACATCCAGGCAAGGTCGCACTGAAAGAGGGATGGAGAAGGGAGGAAGGTGTCTTTGGTGTCTGACGGCTCCTGATGGACGCTCTGAGTACCACTGAAGAGAGCTGTCCCAGACTGCCAGCAAGTGCCCACCGTTAACGTGACCGGGAACCTACATGGGGCATGCAGTGTGGTTGTCTGCTGAGATCTGCGACTTGAAAGGGTGGTATTTTGCAAATGAGGATATTATTAAGTCATTAGTGCTGAATTCTGCGCTGGGAACTCAGCATGGATATACTCTAAAATTAAAATGAATTTGAGAAGTAAATTGCAAAAAGACATATCGCATGAGTTCCACTTTACTGAAGACAAATGGCCGTTTTTAGAAGTAATTGCCTGAACGAGATTTAGATAAATATCAATTACCTTTAAAAAAAACCTGCTATGTAACTAAATAAATAAATCGCTTAGAATGGGAAATTCTTAACTCCTAATCATTCACTTCCAGTCAGAAATCTGTGTTAATCAAATATGAAAGTACTATGTAAAGTTCATTGGAAAAGCAACGCAAAAGACATAAAACCTACAATTATAGAGTAATGTCATTTCGCCAGAGGGCTTAAAAATACCATAAGGGGAAATGAAAGTTTAAAGACTTTAGAGAATTAAATGTATTGTCCTATTTACATTGGCATTTTTTTTTTTCAAGTAAGAGGAGCCATTGAGACAGATTTAAACTCAAAGCCAGTAGAAAACAGAATGAAGCTACTTAAAGTCCTTTATTTTATTTGTTCAGTACTAAAAGGGTGAAAACAGACCCATTCTACTTCATAAAAACAATGGGCTCTGTTCAGGCCCGCTGTCTGACATTTGTACCTAAAGCACTGTTCACGTGTTTGCCCTATTCTTTGTAGGGGCCACACAAGGTTTCACTGAGCTCCCATAAGGGACAAATGCAAGGCACAGTGTTGGCGACTGAAGAGGACCCAGAAAGACCACCTGTGTCTTCTGAGTACCTTGTCAGGCCTGGGATGTGTGAACATCACTGTGCACGGAATCCTCAGAGCCCTGGGCCTGCCCCTGTCACTAACCAGCGAGCTTGCCTTTAATAGTTCCTCTAAGACTCACACGTCATGATTTTACAATACTTAGGCTGTGTACTGTGAAAGGCTTCTTTAACAATGTTTTTTAATATGTCAGATTTTCAAATCATTTTACATTATTCTCATGTAATTCATACAATTTCACTTCATTTCAGCTTCATATTATGTTAAATATGAAGTTATTAACCATATATGGTAACATATGTCAACAACCTTATGCATACGAGCCTTATGACCATGTATGAAGTTGCTCTGTAACCTTCTGTATAACTGTGCAGAATTACATACGTATTTATTACAAGTATAGAATGAGTAGTAGGGAGAGCAAGCCTGATAAGCTGTCAGAGAACCGAGTGCAGAGTGGAGTGCTTTTTCTGAGTACCATTAATGCACATGTACTGTATGTCACCTAGTGTGCACCGTGATGAAATACATCACACAGTGAGCCAATGAGTAGATGTTTCGCCCTCATCTTTAGAGATTAGAACTCTGAAGTCCATTGGGGTTTAGTCACTTGTCCAAAAAGTAGGCTCTTAAAGACTGGAACCTCCACAACACCACTTCTCACAGGAATGGACTGGAGATGAGGCTGGAGAAATGGGGTAGGACGAGACCGTTTTGAGAGGAAAGGCTGTCGTGGTGCTATGACGGAGAATTTGGGTTTCTGTCATTTAACCAAAAGGCAGCCATTGGTTATTTCTGCCCAGGAAAGCGACATGGTGTAAGTGATGCTTTAAGGTCAGTGAGATCTCAGCTTTACAGAAGTGGAAATACAATTGCTCATATTAATAACCTGTTTTATCTAACACAGAATAGTGAAGGCAAAGTCCTTGTTCTTTTGAGCTTGTTTGTTTTGTTCTTTTGTGGCAGGATTTTTTTTTCCTTGAGGACTGACAGCTTTTTTCCTTGGGCTACAGTGGACTTCCCAAATGTACACGTGCCCCTGTCAGCCCATGGAGAGTGGGGGACTGCTCTTGTCCTCATGACATGCGTAGATCAAGAGAAGAAGGAGGGAGAGGGCACAGCATCGCATCAACTAATTAAAACTAATGCGGGTGAGACCCTTGGAAAATAAGATCAGCAAAAGGAAAGAGAAAATAGTGAGCAGGCAGGAACCTAAACTGGAGATGGTGGTGGCTCAGTTCTTCCAAGGGGCTTCAGCCTAGCCCTGCTCAGGCAGACCTAGCCTTTGGTTTGGTCGGGGGGCCAGGGAGGGTGGCACCGAGGGATTCCACAGAGAGCCTGGGGACTGCAAACCTCAGCCACAGCGACAACTAGCTGTGTAACCACACCTCAGTTGATGTAGTCTTTATTTGCATTTTAAGGCATGATGTGTCACATGCCCTGTCCCTTTCCCATCTTTCTTTGTAATTGCTTTGGGAGAAAGTGTCATAGGTTCAGAAGGTAATGTGGCAGTCCTGTGCTCTGGACCATACCAGAAACCCCCTCTGTAGTAGTCTGCTAGCTTCTGCTCCATGAGCCAATATTTACTGAGTCCTCCTTTTAGTAAACACAGGGGTACCTATTAACACAGGCACTTCCTGACAGTTGAGGAAAACTATGGTACAGTAATCAAGCAACTCCATATTTTACCAGTTCTACAATGCACACTTTTTATATTCTAACTTCTCTGAAGTTTGCCTGGGTCTCAGAGCCACTGGTCAAACGGAAGCCACACAGCAGCCGTGACGCAGCCGTCACTGCGCACGCACCGAGTTGGCCGTGGCAGTTTACACCGTGGCCTCTCTGAGTGCGATGCGTTATTGGAGCCATATTACTGTTCACTCTGCCTTCAAAAATACCATTTGGCATCGAAACTAAATGTTACCACATAGGAAGGCCCAGAAACAGGACAGTGAAATACATATACATTTAATATTAGAAAAGAAAATATTCTCTCTTGGAGGACTATCTGGTATTTTCTGTTTTCACGTAAAGCAAAGGCCATATGCCTTACTGGACTGTGAAATAATGATGACCATAATCCGATGAAGGCCATTATGTTTTCTTACCCACACACAAGCAGAGGATTGCCTAGCATGCACCAGGCGAGAAAGGCCCACAGCAGAGTCCTGGTGGTAATGCTGGAGCACTCCGTTACAACACAGTGCATCACGGACCTTTTGATATGCAGATGATGATGCTGGTGAACAAACATCGATGGCTAGTGTGAAAAAGGATTCTGATGAGTCAAAGTCAATGGAAAGGTCTCAGGATATATTAATCAATTTTTCTCTTATAAAGTACAAAACAAAGGCTTTCAGTGGTAAAGAAAACATGTCATCGTTTAATTGTTTGATTTAGTAATACCTATAATACAGGTGCATCTTATAAATGATGTTGTCTTTAGGTCATTGAAATTGGTAGTGACAGTCACAAAGCATTATGCATTTTAACCCTCAGACAGCCTTGCAAGCTGGAATGTTACTGTTTCAGTTCTACAGACGAGAACATGAAGTAACGAGACCAGTGTCTTAGGAAAGTCATAGTGTTAGGACACTCATAGTTGGATAACGGTGGCTGCCATTTGAACCAGCTTTCGAGTTGTTTACCCAGAGTAAGTTGTCCTGAGTGAAGGGAATCATTAATCAGAAAGAAGAAATGAGGACAGGACTCGGGGGCTATGATGAAATAACAATAACAATAACAACTTCTAGTGTTTTACACTTGGCTGAACTATTTCCAGTGTGGGTGAGCTCAGCGTGCCTGCCATCCCATCGTGCATGGTTTTCTCGTTAGAAACGAATCTTTTTTTATACAGTAGACAGATAGGCTTCCTTATGACTTCCACTCATTTGCCTTTATTCTGCCCTCAGAAACCCAGAAAATAAGCCTGACAGCTCATCTGTCCTACAGAAGCCTCTCAAATCCTCAAGAACAGTTACCATGTTGCCGTTTCATTTCCTGAACCAGAGAGCCCCATTGTTTTCTTATAAGATGTGTTTTCATGACCCAGAATCATGTTTACCATATTCCCTTAGGGCATTCTGTTCTGTTGGTGTGTGTTTAAAAAATGCGGAGTTCGGAGCGAACTATTGCCGTAGGACTTTGCGGAGGACAGGCCACATGTTCAGCCTGCAGTCATCCAGGATTTGCAGGGCCTTTTCAGAGAAATGAGGGTGAACTCAGGCTCCTTTCATCCTGATTTGTAAGAGGATGTTTATGTCATCTCTCAGAGCACATGACCTACCTCTTACTGGAACAGGGCAGACTAGAAAAGTGTGTGGCCTAAGACGTCTGTGAAGGATAGTTCACCATAAGGTTTGGCTGCTTGTGGCTGGAGGAAGTCCTCTCTACACGGCAAGAGACGTGGTGGCTGACACCGAGGGCGTCCTGGGCAGTGTAGGCCTCAGAGGGAGACTACCGGGGTGTGAATTTACCTCTGCTGCTTACCAGCCCGGGCAAGTTACTTAACCTTCCTCAAGTCCGTGTCTGGAAAATGGTGATGAATACTAGGTGTTCCTCTTAAGTTATTTGAGGATTCATTGAAGTTCAGCATTTAAAATGCTTAGAAGTACTGCATGAGCTTGTTTAAGAAGTAAAAATATTTCTGTGTGTGTACACGTGTGTGTATGTGTGTGTGTGATTAGATTTCAAATAATTGAGTAGTAACTCTCGTGTCTCCGTTTCCTAAGGGCTCCCGCTACAAAGTTCCACTAACTGAGTTGCTTCAGACAACAGAAATGTATTGTCTCGCAGGGCCGGAGGCTGGAAGTCTGGAATCAGAGTGTTGGCAGGGCCATGCTCTCTTTGAAACCTTTAGGGAAGCATCCTTCCCGGCCTGTTCCTATTTCCAGTAGCCGCAGGCCTTCTTTGGCTTGTGGCAGCAGGACCCTCATTTCTGCCTCTGTCTTCACAAGGCCTCCGTGTTTCTGTGTCTGTGTTGTCCTCTTCTTATAAGGACACCAGTCATATTGGATTAGAGCCCGCCCTAATGGAGTGTGACTTCACGTTAACCCAATTATATCTGCAAAGACTCTATTGCCAAATGAAGTTACATTCATCGGTACCAGGGGTTAGGACTTGAACATGTCTTTAGGGGACACAGTTCAACTCATTATCTAGTATCAGAAGAGTTCAAAGCAGAGGAAAGGTATGCTCCAGAAGCAAGCAGAGGATAGCAGTGGGGAACGGGAGATCTGTTTTTTGTGAAAAAGTTATACAACCCAAACCAAATCTTTGGGCTAAAGTATAGGAGGAAACAAGATTTCATTTCTCTGTGGGGGAAGATTTGGACCCACATCCTAAAGGTCCTGCAATACCAAATAGGTACCAAGGTATAAGCTGTAAACCCAAAGCTGTCCCTGAGGATCCTATTCACTCTTCAAAGTGCCTTTCCTCAAACATGCAATAGAACAACATGCTAACAACTCTGAGGTGTTAATGTAGTTTTAGCAGCCTTCATAAGCACAGCATTACAGATTTTGATTGCTTGGACAATTTCCAACAAACAGTTAGATTTCGTTTATGTAAGAGGCATTTGAATTCTCCGGAGGACAAAGATGTGTTTATTTTCTGGTTGAAACACCTAAGAATTTGCTCGGTAAAACCACGAGGTATTATCTGCTCTTGAGAGCTTCACGGCTGGATAAGCATGAGTTTGTTAGGTTTGTAAAGTGCTTGAAGGTACTCTGAATAAAAGATGCATCACACACAGAGTTTTATTATGATTATCTGTGTGTCTGTGCCATCAGTGTTGCCAGAGGAACCAGTCTCGATTTCCCAAACACCATTTTGGAAAATGAGCGTTTTGACTGTGAGTTGGAAGCAGTATGGCTGAGGTATTGAAAAACTCATCCCTTCTGTATCTCTGTCAGAAAGCCTTTTGTAAATACCATGTTAATGACAACCATGGAAAGAGAAATATGGAAAGTGTACTTAACGTAGAATTTTCTAATCCTTACAGGAATTCGAATCAATTTAAGATTAGATCATCTCCTAAGTGGGTTTTTATGTAGTTGCTCCGTGTCCAGTTTTCCATGCCTTTCTAACACTTGATCTTTGCAGGAAAACTGCTGCCATCTTCAGAGGCATGAGTCATGGTACTTAAAATGTTTTCACCATACTTTGGACATCATAGGATATAGTAAGGAAAGAGTAGAGTCTTGGCATTCACAGTTTTTACATTCTAAGACTTGACCTTTCCGAGTGTTCATTACACATGTATTAATTTAGCTCATGCACCAGGCTAGCAGACTCCTCCGTGTCTGGATTTCATTTTGGCTTTTTTCTTTTTGAAGTATTGTATGTATGTTTACCTGTATATCTGTGGGTGGGTGTTTTATGAAAAAGTATGTCCCTGCAAAGATAGCCAATTTCTTTGGAATCGGGACATGATGAGGTGATGACCCCGCCAGAAAGAACGGCTTTAGATAAATGAAAGGCTGGAATGTTAAACTCTTTGGGGATGTGGATCTGTAATATAAATGAATCCATCATAAATTCTGTGGAGATATTAGACAAAGTGAATATTAAACTATTTCAATGAATTTTCCATGTCCTGCCAACATTGCTCAAACGGGAACCTAAAACTTTAGCAAACTCACTCGAATGATCTTCAAGGTAAACAGAAGGACAAAGATTTCAGCCTTTTCTTTAATGTACAAGATGCTGTTTGTGGTTGCCTGGGAAACTCCTTTGGGTTACCGACTTTGCACCACTCCCACTAACGACGGGGAGCGGGCGCCTGAGCCAGGTCCAGCCTGTCGGTGGACACGGTGATTGATTTAGGAGTAGGCAGGGCACCTGCAGGGAGCCCATCACTCTTGTTCCATGGCTCAGTTTTGCTGGGTTTGGTGAGTCCACCTCTCATTTCAGCACCCCAGCAGGATGGATTTGGGGGATGATCAGAGTGAGGTGTACTGGAGCAGGAGAAAGGAAGACTGATGTGCAGAGAAGCTGACACGAGAGTGAAAGTTAGGGAGGCTTCATTTAAGCCCAGATCCATTTTTATATGAAGCCAGGGCTTACATTTTACTGCATTATAAGGGGAAATACTATGTTTGGTAATCTTTGTGAATTATAAGGTTTCCAAAAATCTGGGGAGCTGATCTTTCATGTAGCCTAAGGCTCCAGCAGGGGTGTCCAGTGTGTGTCCTGCGGGCCGCATGCGGCTCAGGATGGCTGTGAATGCAGCCCAACACCAAATCGTAAATTTACTTAGAGCATAATGAGATTTTTTTTTGTGATTATGTATTGCAATGCATTTAATGTGTGGCCCAGAGATGCCACAAGGTTGGACACCCCTGTCTGTGGTATCTTACAACCTTCCACCGGTGTTCTAGCAAGCATTTGAACTTCCGTGCTATCTTTGAGGTTGTTATAAATTCTGATTCTCTGTATTTTAAGATAAACATCGAACCTCAATGCTTCATTTTAAATACATTATATTTACAAACAGTGGAAAGCATTGTGTGCATCGATTAATAATTTAGAAACCTGTGAATATTTAGCTACTTTAATAATGAATTTCAATTAAGGGACTTTATAAATGATGGAAATTTTAAACCGTGCTAATAAAAATATGCTGCTTGATACCAAAATAGTAATTTCTGTGTAATTTATTCATATGTATTTTCTTTTTTAAATATTTCCACAGTCACTTTTTCTGATTCAGCCGTGCGTGTGAAAGAGATAAGAAAGCAGTGTCACCTTGTTTGCGCTTTGCTGTTAGGACCATCAGGCACCCGCTCCCTAGCATTAAAAACGGAAGGCAGAATATTAATAATAGGGACACTAAACTCATTCTCCAGGCTGATACTAATAACATTTTAACTTTGGAACAGTATTGTGATCATTTATAAAGAGGGGCAGCTCCATTCAAGAGAAGCTAAAGAGAGCAGTGCCATTGTACCAATAGGGAACTTACCTTATCTTGAGTTACTAACCTGGGCCAGTTACCACAGCATTATCAGATTCAATGTTCCTGATCACTGGGGCTGGTGGCTGCTGTTGTCCTTATTCTCCACATTAGGAACCTTAGGCTGAGATCCATACAGCGACTTCCCAGAGGTGAGAGAGACTGTTTCCTCTTGCCCAAATCCTTTCAATGGCTCCTTTTTGGGTGAAGTTCAAACTTCCTAACTTGGATGATAAAACTCTCATTCTCTGGCCTTTGTTAATCTTTACAGTTTCATCTCTTTTCATTTCTTACCTAGTCCCCAAGTTTACAGATCTTTCACATTTTAAATGTCACAGGTGGTGTCTTCTGCTGTGAGCAATAGTGTCTGTTCCTGTCCCCACCATTTAGTGACTAACTACTTTTTAGTCTGTAGGTTTCAGCTTAAGTACCACATCCTCCAGGGAAGTTCACTAAGTCCACCATGCCCACTGCATTGTTCATTCATTCATATAACAAATACATGGTCTGTCCAGAAAAAGTCCATTTATTGTTAATATAACGAGAATAGTTTGCGTGACATCAGTGTAACCTGGCAGCCAGGAGAGTGGACTGGAATGTGCATGTGTGAACAATGACGACTTCACTGTACTAGTCAGTGGGGGTGGTAGATGCCATTGAGTGAGCATGTGCACTTTGTGGCTGTCACATTCAAAATGACTGAAGGAGTAGAGCAATAAATCTGCATCAGATTTTTCATTAAGCTTGAACATTCCTCTGCGGAAGCTATTCTGATGATTCAGAAGGCCACAGCTATGGGCAACTGGTGATTGGCAGCTTCATCACAATAGTATGCCCACTCATGCATCACATCTTGTGCAGAGTGTTTTGGCAAAACATCAAATCACCCAGGTGACTTCTGGCTTTTCCCAAAACTAAAATCACCTTTGAAAGGGAATCGATTTCAGACCACAGATGAGATTCAGGAAAATACGACAGGGCAGCTGATGACAATTGGGAGAACTGAACTGTGTGAGGTCCCAAGTTGCCTACTTTGTAGGGGACCAAGGTGTCATTGTCTTATGTACAATGTTTCTTGTATGCTACATCTTCTTCAATAAATGTCCCTCTTTTCCGTAGTACCTGGCTGGATACTTTCTGGACAGGCCTTGTGGTATGTAGCGCCCCAGGTGCCATCCATGGCACGGGGACTGTAACAGCGAGCAAAGGAGAAAGAC
>VMDR010029972.1:0-12538 GCA_007922815.1 Macrotus californicus
AAAAATAAATTAAAAACAATAGATGAGTGGGTTTTATAGATATATTCAAGAGCTGGTTAGTTAAAAAAAATACAATTTCCTAGTTTATCTAATCAAAAAATGAACCATTTCCACAGATAAGCTTAAGGATATAACAAGAACACATCTTAGAGGCATAGGAGATAATAGCACGTAAGAAAATCATGTGGTCACTACCACTGATGTCCCCAGAATCTGCTCCATTTCCCCACCATTGCACATGGCCATCCACCCTTCCTAACCTTGATCCTGAATGAACTAAATTAACAGGTTAAGTCATTTCCTCTGCAACTAAAATAAATGGAAGGAAGTTCAGAATATTTTGGATGGGTTAGAAAAAAGGATAAACATGGATTGTGGAACTAGCCTTGTACCATGGTTTGTGAAATGGAATTAGTTCCCTTCCTGATATCCTACTGTTATCAAGGTTACCACAAAAGCAATCTAAAAATCCATGCATGATCTCTAAGGGCTATTATAGACTGAATTATGCCTTTCCAAAATCCCTATGTTAAAGCCCTAGTCCCCAGTATGACTGTATTTGGAGACAGAGCTTTAAGGACATAATTAAGGCTAAATGGGATCATGAGGATGGGGCCCTAATCCAATAGAACTTGTGTCCTTATACAAAGAAGGAGAGACACCAGGGATCCATGTACAGAGAAAAGGCCACAGCATAAACATGGTCATGCACAAGTCAAGGAGGGAGGCCTTTGAGAAACCAAAGCCTGCTGGCACTTTGATTTTGGACTTGGAGTTTCCAAAATGCTGAGACATCAATTTCTGTTTGTTTAAGCCATGCAGGCCATGCCATTTTGTTACAGCAACCCAAGCAAATGAATACAAGTGCTATTTTCCAAACATTTAAAATTGGACTAAAAGGGTGAAATGTGAGACATCCTTGTCCTCCATTTCCAGGCTGCACACTAAGAAGCAGGGAGGGGAGCCCAGCCTGGTGGCTCAGTTGTTTGTAGCATCATCCTGTACACCAAAATGCTGTGGGTTCGATCCCTGGTTGGGGAGCATATAGGAGGCAATGGATCACTGTTTCTCTCACATCAATGTGTCTCTTCCTCTTCCTCTCTATCTCTTCCTTCCTCTCTCTCTAAAATAAATAAACACAACCTCCGGTGAGGATTAAAAAAAGAAGTAGGGAGAGGAGCAGAGGATGTGCAGAGAGGGAAGCTGTATTCTCCTCTTTGTGTTCCCTGCTTTTCCAATTGATTCAGATTAGCTGCAAGGTCTTCCTTACACCAGCATCTGCATGCTTGCTCTCCTGCAGAACAAGGTGATTTGTTTGCAGAGATAATAGATACTATGAGGTCTCACCACACATTTCCCTGACATGGAGATCTTCCAGTGACCTCAACTCTGGTTCCCTTGTCTTCCTACAAATGGTCCTGAAAAGATAGTCTATGCCAGTTCATTTTCAAATGGAGCCATTTGACCTAAGGATAACCCAACCATCCATTTGCCATGAGGACAGGAGTGGCAAGTTGAACTGCAGATAAAAAGGAAATGAGAAATAAGTCCCCCCTTCCCATATGCACCTTTAGTATTTGCAAGGTAGGTCTGTTGATATCCTGTTTGCTAGACTTGAAGAGATCTTGCCATAGGTTGGAAAATGAGTCTTAGTTCATTCCACTAGCTCTATCAGGCTCGACTCAGTGGTTCTCACTATCTGCCCACCACTGGATGACCTCCTCACATAGGCTGAGGTAACAGTCATGAGTGGCAGAGATGGCTCCACATCTTCCTAATAAGGCCTCATGGAACTATCTGGTTCCTCTCCATTGGGGCCATTTATAATATGTCTTACATCTCTTAATGAAGAGAGATCAATAAACCCAAGTTGAAAAATTTAGTTTGAAAAAATTATAATAGAATAAATCTGAAATATGTTTTTCTACATGAAGGATATCCAAAGTGAATATCCTACAGGCAAGTGAAAAAGGGAATAGGCTGCAAATATATACTATTAGCTAACGAGTTCATGGAAACCTTAAGATTGATGTAATTATTGAGGAAAAGAATGAAAATAAAGAGGAAAATAAAAGATCAATCACTGAATGATCACCATGTGGGAGTGATGCCAAAGATGCTGGTGGGGAAGCTTAGAATGAGCCGGCACAAAGGTAGGAATTTTGTAGTACTGTAGACAGGGAGAAACGTGAGGAGCCCTGAATAAAAGAATACCTTTTGAGTCAGAAAGTAAGCCTGAAACAGAATAGATGATGATGTGAGGATGATGGTAATGGTGATGGTGATGGAGATGATGGTGAGGATGAGGATTTTGATAGTTTTTAGAAAACACATACTCTGAGCCAGGATGTGATCCACATTATACAGAGGAGAAAATTAAGATGAACTTCAAACTGGGATTTTGTAGCAGGTGTTTTACCTTTTCTGGTCTTGGTACCCTTCAGCAGTAACTCATGAGCATGCTCTGAGCATGACTATAAATAGCCTCCTGAGCCATTTAAGACTTTGAAGCCATGATCAAAAAGGAAAGGGAAAAGTCATCTGTTTCCCCCAAAGAGCTAAAAAATACAGGTCTGATAATCCAAGATTCCTGGATGTGATGTGTTTTTGAAGCTGAGAATACCTCAAACACTAAAGTTAGAAGCAGCTCTTGCTTCCGGAAAAGTAGCTACATTTAGCTTGCCAACTCACATGTTCATTACCTCTCTAGTTATCAAAGAAACAATAGTGACAACCAGCTTGTTAGGTGCTCAGCCTATGAGTACAGGTAACTTGAAGTTGTACAGCTGGTCTATGGGGGAGCAGGATTTAAACACAGGGACTTTGTCACAAGTGCTTATAAACATCAGGCTAATTTCTGTGTCCCATCAGAAAGTGTCATAGTGACTGAGAAGGCTTTAAAAAAGGCTTTGATGGATCCCAATTAGTTTTTTGAATAGAGTTTTCTCTCTCAAGTTTACATGGATTGTTCTTTCAGTAGAAATATTCACTTTCGAGAACATCCGGAAGCATGTGAGGTTTCTAACTTTTGTGGAGAGGGAAAGGTTTGTATAGTATAGTAAGGTGTCGACACAACAAAACATGAAAGAATAAATCAAAAAAGACTGTGAGAAAAAAGATCTGAGTACAATAGCATTTGATAGAAGTTAAAGGATCTTAGAATTATTAAATGGAAAGTCTTTGTTTTTAGAAGCTTTATTGGGGTATAATTTATATACAGAAAAACTTGCATGTTTATATATACAATTTGGTGAGTTTGGACACACAATAAGCCCATGATATCATTGCTCCTACTAAAGTAATGAACATATGTACTCATATGCATCACCTCCAAAATTTTGTGTTTCTTTGTGTGTGTATGTATGTGAAGAACACAACATTAGATATACCCTCATAACAGATCTTTAAGTGCACAACACAAATGGTGTTAACTGTAGGTATTATATTGTTCCACAGTCCCCTAGAAATTAACTTCCAAGTAACTTAGTAAGCTTAACTTGTCATGAGAGGAGAGAAATTCTGTTTGTCTTCAATATCATTGGTGTAGATGTTAGAATTTTACTGATGCTGACACAGGTTTGGAGGTCACTTGCCCCTTAGCACAAGTCATTAGGTAATGTTTCTACTTATACTAGCAAACATTACAAAGGGAAAAAGGTAAAAAATTGTGCTGTGGTAAGCTGTTAAATTTGTGGTAATCTGTTATACAGTAATAAAAAACTAATGCATTGGTGAACTGGAAAATAGTTTCTTTATTGCATTTCATTTTAGTTTATATTCTTAAAGAACTCTTTGGGATTTGGGTCTTGGTACATGTAAATTAGCCCTAAAAGGAGTTTAAGAAAAATCAGTGTCACCAAAATTATCAGACTACATTTGTGACAAGGGTCCTGATTTCCTCAGTCATGTACCCAGAGGCCCCTTCCACATTCTTCCTCTCCCACCTATAGAGATTCACTTCTCAAGGTTCCTGCAGTCTGCAAATATTCCCCCAGAAACTCAAGTGGTGGTCTCCCCGTTCTGGTAAAATAATAAATGTGGTTGGAGTCTGAGTTCTTCAAAGCCAATCAAATTCTAGATTTTAGGATTGAATGATCTAGTCCATTTTATGACAGTGGCTTAGCTGCTGAACTTTTTCAAAATCTAATTTTTAAGGAGTACCATCTTATAGCAGAACAGAAAATGACGAACTTGATTCTAGAACACAGTTTGAATACAATGTGTCTTTTGAAAGTGATAGCATATCGCAGATCACAGAATATAAATCGTCACACAACCTTCCCATACACAGATTTGTAACATGATAATGGCATCCTCACTCAGTGGAAACCTCTCTGTAAGTCAGATGGGTTACACAGAAGTGTGAAAAAAACATTCCGTATCATTACAAACACAACAGTAGTTCATTACACCTTAATAACGATGAAAATGTTCAATTGTGTATTTCTTAAGTTAAGCAGCAAATAAGTGATAAGTATTTTAATAGGTCTTTATAAAATATAAATGTTTTGGGAGTGTTTTGGGAATTCTAAGAAAGATTAAAGTCATATCCTTCCAAAAATTGTAGAAATTTATAGTGTTATAGTGGTGTGAATAGGGTCCCCCAAAATTGACATCCATCTAGAACCTCAGGATGTGACCTAACTTGGAAATGGAGTTTTAGCAGATGTAACTAGTGAAGTTAAAATGAGGTTGTATTGCATTAGGTTGGGCCCCAAATCCAATAACTGGTAGCCTCCTAAAAAGAGAAAAGGACATGCAGATCCACACAGGGTAGAAGGCCAAGGGAAGATGGAGGTAGAACTGGAGTAATGTAGCTATAAGCCAGGGAACACCAAGAATGTCTGGCAACACCAGAAATTGCAAGAGACAAGGAAGGACTCTTCCCTAGAGTCTTCAGGGAGAGCATAGCTCTGCCAACACCTTGCTTTTGGCTTTTAGCCTCCAGAATTGTTAGGAAATAAATTTATGTTGTTTTTTTTAGCAACCAAGTATGTGGTATTTATTATATCAGCCCAAGGATCTAAAGCAGGCGTTAAGTTAGACAAGAGAATAGAAAATGGGTTGACTACATATACTAAAGTCCTGCTATGATTGTGCACATTCTGTATTTTATCCAATTTAATTCTTACAATTATCCATTAAGATAACTATTATTATCTCCATTTTACAAAATGAATAACTGAGTTTCAGAGAAATTAGGAGACTTGTTCCTGATTATACAACTGATAAAAGGTTGGAAATCAGACTAGGTAATAAACTCATACTTTTCCTACTACTGCCATTAAGAGAAGCAGAGAGCTTAAATACCTAAAGCTACTAAAAATACAGCTAGTGGAGGGAGGTAACTCAGTTTCAGTTATGCAAGGGAGAAAAACAGGAGGACATGGGCAGCCACTCAAGGGAAGAGCTAACACAAGTGCTATGAGAACATTGCTGGAATGGCCAATCTGTGTGAAGTGAGCACTTGTGGCAAATGTAACCGTATGGTGAGTATTAGCAGAGGCTAAGGCATTCTGTATATTCTAACATGTGACCATTTTGATCTGCAGTGTGCTTTCTCTTTACCATCTCTCTGGCGGCCTGGCACTGCAGCTATCACAAAGGTGAACACATTGTCTTCTCAACTTTGTCATATAATATGAAAGCTAAAGCTACACAGAGACCCATCACACAGAGAAATTGTGAGGGTGCTGATTCACCCTCTGATTTCTAAAGGGTCAGCTCTGTGACTTCATTATGTCCTTTCCAGGGCTCCTGGAAACCAATACGATGGTCCTGGAGTTGGCCTTTTTAATGTACAACTCACCATATCAAATAGATGGCCACTCCGACAGGTACCAGTGGAAAGCACATTTATGTATTCAACCATTTTCCTATTTGGTTACCTAACGAAATGAGAATTCTAGGGTACTAAGATTAAATAAGTTTACCTTTCAAAATTATAAGTATTATTGAAAAAGGAAGAGGCATTTTATAATGTTGACTATGTTTAATATGGGTTGCAAATCTGCTAAGGTAAGCAATTCTGCTAAGGAATTCCTCCAATTCCTCATATAGCTGGCATGGCCTTAGATTGGCCTCGTTCCTAGACCTCTGTGTCTATATTTTATTTATTTATTTATTTTTTCTGAATTCCGAACACCACAGCTCAGGTCTCTGAATTTCTGCAATTATTTCCTGGTGCTGACTAGTGTTAATTAATCCCTCCCACTTTACTACTTCACTTGACGTTATTGAAACATTAACCAAAGCTGGATAAGGACAATGCAAAAGCAAAGGATCTATGGATGGGCATTTTCCTTGGTGACCAGAGACCAAGTCATGTCACCCTACCTTAACCATTACTCTAGGAAACATGAGAATTTTGTACTATTCCAGATGATTCTCCTATAAACTAGAGTATAGCATAAGGGCTGGTTTTGGAAACTGAATGTATTCATAAGTTACTCAAATCAATGAAAACCAGATATGGTCCCTGAGGAAGAAATTTGCTGTATATTCAAGAGGAACATGTAGTAAAATATCCTAGGAAATGGCAATTATGTCCCTAGCTTTGTCTGCTAATGGAGCAATTCTGAAATTTTAGCCACTCCACTCACTGCTCATTAAATGTCCCCTCTCCCCACCAACCCGAGTGGCTGGCAATGGCTTTAATGACAGTGCACTTGGGCCTCAAAGGGAGGGAGGGGAAGAGAAAGCACTGCTTGGTTCCAGCTTACTAGTCAAAGCCAATTTCAAGTCATTTATTTTGTATAAGAAATGGCAGTTCTATGCAGTGAGTGAAGATCAAATAACTTTGTGTTTGTCAGGAAAAGGACACTTAGTCCCAGAAACCCCATCTGGAACGGGAAGCTGAGCAGGCCCTTTGGAGATTCATCAGCCACCGTCAGACACCCGCATAGTCAAGGGGGCAGGAAATGGACACCAGCAAGGGGGCTGCTTACCTGGACTGGGCCCCTCAATAACTAACTAAAATCTAAAAATAGAGCTCAGGAGAGAGATTTAGCTTTGGCTCTGTTTTTCATTTGCTTTTTTCTCCCTCTTTTCATTCAGGCATTTACTTACATAAATCTCTCTGCTTTCTGCTAAAAAGCATGCTTCCTCTCTACTCTTCATGAGCAAAACGAGGTGGGAAGGGACTCTTGACTGTGTGTCCTGTGGGACCTCCTCTCAGGATTGAAGATCGGTGGCTGTGGTGAGATTGCACATGGACCCTGGGAGGGGGGTGCATACAAGGGCCCCCACCCCACAGATGCTGCAGAAGGATCAACAAGGCTGACCACCTACTGTGGGCTGTGCCTCTCACTCCTCAGTGGGACCCAGTCAAGGGGAGGTGAGCTGGGTCTGCACACAGCCTGGAGAGTATGACAGAGAAGGCTGTGAGTTGCTGCAGGTTTTTGAACAGATTTTTCATGCTTTCTTTGGAGCCAAAGAGACCTGAGCTGAAATACCTGCCACTTCGTAGCTGTGGGGCCTGAGGAAACTTAACCACTTGAAGCTTCAGTTTCCTCATGTACATCATAAAAGTGAGTGATTCCCAGTGCTCGGGGCTGCTGTGAAGATCAAATAGGAAAACACGCTTGTCTAGTGCAGTGTCTGCTGAAGAAAGAAATGCACTTTCCCCTCGTATTTTGTATTAGGCTTTCATGTGGAATTTTATTTGAAGATAAGGGTGAAATATTGAAGAGACAAAAAGAAAGATTGAAATTCACAGCCTTAATCCATTAAATTTATCTCAATGTGGGAATTTCTGGTTTATTGGTAGACTGTTAGAAAAGAACAGAGCAGGTCAGGGGCACTGCCCCACACCCTTCCCCCACCCGCAGCTCTTTAAATCACATGACATTTCCATTTATCTCTGTAAATGGAGACTCAGTGAAATAACCTCTGAAAATGAAATAACTATAACCACGTCCTGCCTAGAGTTACAAACATCTTTCTCATCATCATACATTTGAGCTCCATCAGGACGAGGGCATGGAGGACCTCAGCCTCTGGGAAATTATGTACCTATCACAGCTGTTGAGTTCTAAATGCTTTGGTTTAATTAGAGCCAGAAATGGGTATTTAGGCATGAGTTTCTCCTGCGTATAACTGCCAAGTGACAATGTGCAAAAGAAAAGAAAGGTGATGTCTACTTAGAATTCAAACCCTGATCATTATCCGGTGACAACATGAAACCTAAGGTTAGCAAAAAAACAAAAAGACAAACCTATCTATGGAAAAAAAAAACATATTACAACAGTGCAGATTATTAAAAGCACTGCTTTTAGAGAAAAATAATAAGCAGCTAGCTTTTTTTTTTTTTTTTACTTATATCTCAGTCTTTCTCTCTACTAACTCCTAAGCTGGAATTTAACAACGCTAAACTGAGCATTTAAACATAGCCTCCAGCATTCACAGAATTTAATGTGCCTTTTATTCCCAGCTTTGACCCAGTCCACAGTAGGGAGTCCCCTGAGCACCCCAAGTTCTTGGTAAAATTCTCCACCCTCTGCCATGGCCCTGCCCCCATCCCGTGCCAGGATGATCCCAGGACACACCCCTGCCAATCACTGCAAACCACCTGATGCTAAACACTCGATAATGCCATGAACTCTGAAAACAAACATCTTCAGTGAGGGTTCAGGTGGCAGGGGACACACCCCAATAGCAAATCTAGCTGTTACAGTGAAAGTCAGAGAGAATCACAAAACATTGTAATGAGAGAAGGTTTTTTAACTTTCTTGTAAGTTAGATGTTTTTTTCTCAAAGACACCACTTCGAAATAAGTGTGCTATTTTCCTAGATGTGTGGGTCAAAACCATAACATCCACAAGGACTGTTAAAGATACTCTTACACTGGTAACAGTAATAATAACCTCTCAGACCTATTTAGCCTGATTAATAATGTCTCATTGTGTGTGGGCCTATCTGTATGCAACTCAGAACTTTTGAAAATAAGAACTTTAATTTAAAACTACAAATGGTGATTCATTATTCCTTAAAGTACTCAAAATTCCAAGAGTAAAATATGCCTTTAAATTGTATTTTTCTTTAAATGAAAAGTCAGTCTTCTGAAATTGGGTTCCAAGAAAACATTGTTGCTGGTAGAAACACATCCTGGGAAAGATGAGACGAGTGACATCTGCACCGCTGCTCTCCCTTTCTGAAAATTAATTTTAGCTTATGTTTTCTAGTGCCATATATGTGTTTGTGGTTTGCCTGCCCTTCCCCACTTCCTCCTAAAACATAGTTAAGATACATCATGTTAGGTCTGTTTGGGAAATTCAGAAGATATGGCATTATTTATTTGTTTTATTCTAAGCATCTCATCCTACAGCTAACTTATTCAAAAACAATAAAGTCACTATTTATTTGGTATCTACCATATCCTAGTCATTCTCATAAGCATGGATGACAGAGAAGTGAAGAAGACAGACCAGGTCTCTGTTCTCATCCAGCTTAAAGTTTATCAGCTACCTATATGTTCAGGAGAGTATGATGGGAAGAACAGTGTCCTCCCCCAAAGTTCATATGTCCCAACCCCCCAGGACTTCAGAATGTAACTGCACAGTATTTGAAATAGGGCCTGTATTGAGGTGATTCAGTTCAAATAAGGTCATTAGGGTGGGTCCTAATCCAATAGGATTGGTTTCCTTAAGAGGAGAGATTAGGCCTTAGACGTGAACAGAGGAAAATCCATGTGAAGACAAAGGGAAAAGATAACCATCTACAGGCTGAGAAGAGAGACCTCAAGAGAAACCAATCTGCTGACACCTTGACCTCGGACTTCTAGCCTCCAGAACTATAAGACAATAAATATCTCTTTTTTAAGCTTCCCAGTCTTTGTTAGGTCAGCCTGAGCACACTTATACAGGGAAAGAGCAAAATTGCCAACTTCTTTCATAGAAATGTAGCTAAAAGGAAGGCTCTTTACTCTTCAGAGCTTCTTGATGGGTTAGTATATACATGTTTGGGATGAAGACCTAATTCTGAAAAATTGAGAGAAAAGAAAGGGGTGTTCATAGAGTCATTTTTAAAGTGGAGCTGAGCATCTGGAAGAGGTGAATGAGAAAAGGAAGAAGTCAGCAAGACTGTGGAAAGCCACCACTGTGAGCTTCTTACAAAGTAAAAGTTTAGTGAAAGTTAACCAAATGCAAGTCAATAGCATAAGTAAGTTTCTTATGAAAACTAGTGAAGGTACTGCTTTTGGACCTAGACTGATATGGGACAAGCAGCAGACTCAATCCTGAGAATCTAGAACTACTAGCTCTGCTATGCGTTGTAGATAGGACTGTGAATTACCCAGGCAATGGAAGTGAGGATGCAACCAAGTATGGGTAATTTAATCCAACAAGCTTTTGGATTTTGAACCATTTAATGCAGGTTGATTTATACTGGTGTGTATGTGCACATGTGTGTGTGGCTACAAATGGAGTAAAGAGCACATCTCACTTTTGACTATGTTACATGATTCATGTCCATTAGGCGGGCCGCTCTGGAGGATGATAGATAGTAGGGTGAGTGAGGGCAGGAGGAAGAAAACAAAATAAGTCTACGTGCTGGGAAAGGAAGCCTATGTTCAGTGTTGCTAAATCCCGAATTGTAAAACTAAGCTCAACCTTTTATCTTCCCCTTAATGGTAGTAATATTTGCCAAAAATCTGAACATTTAGGGAGCTCTAAAGAAGGCAATAGGCATAGGCAATTGGATAGTACCTCAAAGGAAATAATTTTCAACTCCAGTTATCATCCAGAAAATATAGATGAGTGAGACATTTAAAAATAATTTATAGGAACATCAGGGTGAAGCTTTATAGGAAGATTTTAGAGCTTGGTACTTCTTGGCACTGGATACAAAGAAGACATTTCAAAATTTCTGGAATGATTATGTGACACTGAATCTCCAGAGAGCAAACAACCAGGTTTTTAATGCACTCAACTATTAAACAAAGAGCATCTTGTTTTGCAAAGTTTCCTACTAATGATTACACTGGCTATTAAAATTTGCATGATGTTTCTAAGTATGCTTGGGGGCATCACAGAAAATGTGCAAATTTGGAGACCAGATATACCAAAGCTCACTTGTCACCCTGTGCAAAATGCTGTAATTAAGAGTTGTGCACATGGTTGGGGTGTCTTTACTGAACCAACCCAGACTCAAAGCCTGCCAATTCAGTTTTGATGGTAGTAAGAATAACGATCACTTTTATTCCATATAAATCTATATAGCCAGCTTAATAATATTCACCAACCCCAGCAGAATGTAGGAACGAGCCAACATCTTATCCTAAGCGGGCAGGACATGGCAAATATGATTTTCTATGTAACAAGCAAATGTGGGTTGGACTGTAGTATTGAACATGAAAAATTTTAATTTCTCAAAGCCTTGGGCTGACCTGCCAGGTATCTGATCATCTCACACCTGACTTTCAAATGGGTCAGAGGGCAGATGCTCAGCTAATGAAATGCTAACAGAAGTTCAGTTTTTCTTTCATAAAATTTGAAAACAACTAAATCCCAAAACTCTGTATACAGAGAGTTTGGGAGCAGGTGTTCAGGAGAGACATGTGTTCTGTTTCATGTGGGTCAAGTGGGTCTTCAAACTAGGATGTTGGAACCTGAGAAAAACCCTGCAGCCACATTTATGTGATGGTCTGGCTCCTTAGACTCAGGGCTGGGGTGCAGTACTTAGCTCTGTGCTGTGAGATCTCCCAAGGAGCACCTCTTTGCCCTCAGCTTATTCCCTTGGATCAGATGCCTATCGCTTATCAGGTAAGGAATGTTGCTCTAGGAAGGAAAGCAACTTTTAGACTGTTTTGCTCATTTCTGGTTGTGTGACCTCAGGCAAATCACTCTTCTTAGCCTCCATTTCCTCATCTTAAAATGGGAAAAATTACAATTCTTGACACATATGATTTTCATGATGATTAAATAAAGCCATGCTTGGCAAGCACTTGGTTGGCGCAGAGCCTGAACATAATACATTTTCTATAAGAAGTTGCCTTATCATAATTATCTGTTATCATTGCAATTGTCTCTTTTTTCCTTTTAGTTCAATTCAATTCAGCAAACATTTATTGAAAGCTAGATTTCTATCATTTAGCAGGTTAGCTTCTGTTTCAGTAGCATATATGACACCTGTCTCCTTAAATTCTTCCTGAGTGCTAGCCATAGAGTCCTACAAACTCTCAGGATAAGCAGAATATAATGCTCATTACCACATTCTCCTAACAATTATGTCAGCTCTATCCTTACCAACACTCATCTCTGGAGATTATATTCAAAGTGCAATTGTCAGTGCTCAAAAATTATGAATTAAGATTGGGAACAGTCGAACATTATAAGAGTTCTTTTACTCAGTAATTATCCATTAAAGTTCAACAGCATATAAGAAAGGGGGAAAAGAAAGGTCTTAAAGACCCAGGTGTATGTTTGGATTTGCACAGCTGTGAGGTAGTAACTCATGTTTATATCTGCTTATGTATCATTGCCCTAATTAACCTATTTGAAAGGAAAAGGCTCATGACTGCCCATGCCACCTTGCTCAGGCT
>VMDR010029973.1:0-12540 GCA_007922815.1 Macrotus californicus
CATTTTATGGGCCAAGATGAGAGAAAGTGGACACTTGTGTACTTTGTACATGAGAGTATAAGAGGCTGAAACTAATAATAAGAACAACTTGCAAATATACATCAGAATGTAAAAATCACATTCTCTGTGGGAAAATAGTCAGGAAATTCTACTGGTCAAATAATATACTAATTCCTAGTCTACTAATGAATTAATTCCAATTAATGAATATATAGTTCCATGTGTCAAATGATGTTTACACAATGTTGTTTGATGCAACATTATTTTTAATGTTTTAAGGCTCCTAAAATTCCATGAATAGGTATTATTAAATTAAATATAACATACCTATACAACATAATGTTATGTAGCCATTAAAGGGAACGAAACCAATTTTTACATGCTGATAATTGCAAGCTATCTGAGATGTACTGAGATGTTAACAAACACTAAAATTCAGAACAACATGTCTAGTGTGGGACCATTGTGTAAGACGCACTCTTGATTGTGTGTGCTTCCACCAGGAAACGAAGACCTCCTGCGAAGCCTCCCTAGTCAGCTCAGAAACTTTCAAGGGCTCATAGGGTTCAACCACTCTGCTCAACATCGTCCTGCCAGAGCTCCAATACTACAGTTCTAATCACCTCTTTGATCTTAATAATTAACCCCCCCCATCAACACATAAAACTAATCCCCTTTGCTTGAAATGCTATACCATGACCAATAATAGTGCTTATATTTATTATGTGCCAGGCAGTACTTATTTGCATACATGACCTCATTTTGTATTCACGCCGTCTCTTTGTGGTAGGTACTCACTTAGCCCTCCTTTACAGATGGGGAAATCGAGGGACTGAGCTGTCACGTAAGTTCTCTAAGACCACGGAGTTGATTGGTAGTAGAGCTGCAGTTCATATGCAGATTGCTTATACTCTAGGGCTTGCCATTCATTGGAAGCTCTGTTTCACACTGTTTTTCATGACAGTTTTCATTTGCATTATTTTTCCTCTAAACTAGATTATTTTAGGAGTGGAATCTAGAATCATCTTTTTAAAAATTTTATTTATTTATTTTTAGAGAGAGGGGGAGAGGCACAAAAGGAGAGGAAGAGAAACATTAATCAGTTGTCTCTCGTACATGCCCCAACTGAGGGGTCTGATCCGTAACCCAGGCCATGTACCCTGACTGGGAATCGAACTGGCAGCCTTTTGCTTTGCAAGATGACACCCAAGCAACTGAGCCATACCGGTCAGGGCCCAATGTCCTCTTTAATTTCAGTTTTCACTGCTTCCTCACAATGCCACTGACAACTTTGGGTGTCTTCACACACATCTCATCCCCTCTGCTGTTCTCCCTGACTCTGGGTTAGGCCCCTGTTCCCAGAGAGAGGGTTTGGCTTCTGGACACACCTCCTGTTTCTCCTGCCAGTTCCTCTCTGTCCACACCTAATAGAATGATCTGCCTAAAACACAGCTCTCATCACACCTCCATTTCTTTTGAAAACCCTTTAATGGTGCCACATTATCTGCCCAAAGAGGTCTAAATTCCTCTGTGTCACCAGGACATGCCAATCAAGTCTTACAGAACCTGTCTGCTGAGTTCACACAGGGAACTCTGGTCCTCTCCATCTTGACTGTTCACATTACCTTTCCTCCCCATCTGACCATCACCAAGTGCCCTTGTATTTTCTCACCTCTGCTTCCTCCACTGGTGTTGTCCCTCCTTTACGGAATGTCCCAGTGGATCCTCCACCCCATTCAATCTGTTCCATTGCCTCTTTTCTATCTTCTTTCGCTGGGAAACTACCACCCACTTAATGCATTTATTATCTTTGATAGTCATTCCTTTTTCTTTCTAAATGCCACTTTACCCTGCTGAGACCCCAGCTTGACAACTTGTGCATGATACTTCACTAATTAATTTACAGATATGTACTGATTGTTTTGTGTTTCATGGACTGAAAGATGATAGTTTATTTTTCTGTGCATATTCTCTTCTAAGACAAATATTTCAAAATATTTTCAGGGTAGCAAAAAGCAGTTTAAAGGGGCACTTGGTTACTGCAGCTTAGCTCTCACAATGGAAACATCTGGGGTATTTTCATTCTCTGTCCAATCAGTCTCACTCAGGACTCTAGGGTAGGTAATGGCTCTGGTGACAGCTTAGGCACAAAGAAGGGCACTCAAGCACTAATTTCTGAAAGCCAGGAGCTGAGAAACCAGGTGACAAGCTTTTGTGTCTGTGGAATTAAAGGTCACTAAGCTCCTACATCATGCTGATTTGGAATCTACCAACTCCTCAGTCATGAGGCCTTGACTTTAAGGACTGCACTCAAAGGATTGATTTCTCAGTGTGCAATGGTCTTTACTTTAAAGCTAGTGATTCTGCCTTGACAAAGAAATGGCGGCTTCCTCCTGTTGTGTCCAGGACGCCTAGAGTGAAGAACGCATTCTCTGAGACCCTTCGATTCCCCTCAAACTCCATCACATTTATTTATTTACCCAACTTCATCAGGACTTGTATTTTCTTGTACAAATATGACATGTAGAATGCATGTTTGCATGCTAAAACAAAATTTTGCTTTAAAGTCACATTACTATTGAGTGTAGTAATGCTATGTAGATATCATATAGCATATAACTGTTTATATAGAGATAATATAAATTTACTATGATGGCATAATGTAAAATAAAATAAGTAGGTGCTAGAATATATAATAGATCTGTAAAGGCAATTTAATGAATATATCCTTAAATTCTTTCTAGGCTTGAGAATACTGATTTACACTCTAACATTCTCCAGATACTTGTAACCAGAAGTTGGAAATGTGCTAGGGCTTGTCTAGTTCAGCTTCACTGTCCCACATGAATGTTCATGCACAACACCCCTCCCCTATGCTATGCACCTGTCTGTGCATTAATGAAGAAGCTACTGATTGGGGCACCAAATTGCCTCTCTGAATGGTGGCATACCTTTGACCCACAACCATCCCACAAGGTATAGTCACCCACAAGGTGATCTTAGGAAGACAGAGGAATATTATGTAGTGTGAGACTCACTGACTTGGGGGCATCAAGAGAAAAGCAAGACAAGTAGTCTTAACGAAATCTTCAATCAGACAACACGGCAGTAAAATTCCATGCATGTGTAACATGTGGCATGGCTTTCCACCTGTAGCCATGATCACTGAGAGAGTGATTTTGGAACAGGCCTTTGCAACCTGGCTTATACGGTATGGCTGTGCTGGCACAGTGCTGGCTGCAGCAGCTGAGAGGCCAAGACGTTTGCAGTTGGTTTGAAACCGATCTGGTAACTCACTTGGACATAAGGACAATATTTTATCCAAGATGCTACCTCATATACCATTGGCGATTGATCTTCTAGTTTAAGGCCGAAATTCCCCCAGTTACTCCACTGACTTCCCATTTGGGCTAAACAGACCGGAAGTCCCCCAGGACACTTCATTACTCCTCAGCATGGGGTCAGCTCTCTGCATCTCTCAGCCATTTAGTGACTCAGTTGTTTTTCCCCAGGTCCCTCTGGCTCTAATGCTTAGATGCTGCTGTCTCCAATGAATTCTTAACTGCATTGGTAATTCATTCACTTGCTAATATATGAAGCAACACTGTGAATTATGCAGACCAATGCAATGCTTTCCATCTGTAAAACCCTAAGTAAATATTTGCCAAATTACTCATTTTCTGTGGGAAAAATCACCTGATTATAACAGCACTTTGTTTGAGTAATGAGTGTTATTCTCTTGAAGCCTAAGTTGTGTTTCTTCTAGTCTCTCACAAGGCTGAAGGATGTGTAGGGTACAGGCTCAGAAGGACCACTTGAACAAGAAGTCAGGTGTGTACTTGAGAAAGGACTCATTCTAAGAGGAAAGCAAATGGATTCAAGAGAAGTGCCTCAAGGCCAGGGGGTCATGAATATTGTAATCAAGAACTCCACTCTGTCTCTTAGATTGTTGTCTGCTCCATCTCTCTCAAATTCTTATTGGATCCCGAGAAGGTCAGCAGTGAAAATGGAAAGGACTTTTCCAAATTAAGGTCATGGACTGAGAACATATCAAATTTTTCTCCTTAAAATTTCATTAAAACCACAATGAAGACATTTTCTTAAAAGATGTAAATTACCCCTGACGGTGTGTCTTAGTTGGTTGGGCATCATCCTGCAAAGCAAAAGGTCGCAGGTTCAATTCCCAGTCAGGGCACATGCCTGGGTTGAGGGATCAGTCCCAGGTCATGGCACTTACGTGAGGCAACAAATCGAAATTTCTCTCTCACATTGATGTTGATCTCCCTCTCTTTCTTCCACTCTTCCCCTCTCTCTAAACATAAATAAATAAAATCTAAAAATATAATATAAATTAACAGGGACAGAAGAATAGGGATAGAGGTATTGGGAACAAAATTGTGAAATATAGAAAATGTAGATGGAGAAGTGTTAATTGATCTGCATTCTACATCAGAGCAAACCAGAAATAGACCGAATACTACCTTTCAATCAACTTTTAATCAGCTCAACCTCAGACTGGATTCAGGAGGGATGCCTCTAGCCCAAGTCCTCAGTTTAACCCTTTTGGTAGGAGTGCTCTTTCCGCCACGACACTCCCGCTGTACAAGGTGAGCCATTGTGAGCCATTGTATGGGTGCCGGATATATCCGGCACTCATCCACACAGGTCATCAGATGGGCGCCGGATATATCCGGCGCTCCTACCGAAAGGGTTAAGAATTTAACACGCAAGAGCCTTGATTCATCTCTGAGATCTTTCACATGCCACGTTATAGCATTTGAGTGACTGTTATCAGGAATATAATGGACATGGAAGTGTAACATTTTAAGGTGAAGTAGTATAATATCACTAGACAGTGCCTAATTAATGTTATAAACTGTAAATCTGAAAGCACCTGCTCAATGACACAGCAAAGGTATTAGCATATAAACCAACGGAGATAGATTACATTAATTAAAAAATTTAATTAGTTCAAAAACAGGCAGAAAGAGAGGCAGGGTAAATAAAACGCATATGCTACAAAGAGAAATAAAGAGGGATATGATAGATTTAAACCTAACCATGTCAACAGCACAGTAAAAATAATGGTCCAAATATTCCAATTAAGAAACGGAGGTTGTCAGATTGGATTTAAAAACAACAGGACACATGGAAAAATACAATAAAAAGTAAACAACAAAAAAAATAAAACAGGACCCAATTATGTGCTGCCTACAAGAAACACACTTCAAAAAAAGAGAAACAAATATGCTAAAAGTGGTAAGATGAAAAAGACATATACTTCCTAACCTTTAGTGAAAAATAAAGCTTGAGTGGCTAAATTAATACCGAGCAAACAATATTTCAGAGCAAAGTATGTTGCTGGGGAGAAATGTCATTCAACAATAATAAAGAGATGAATTCATAAGGCGATTTTAGTCATTCTAAACTTTCATGGACAGGAAAAGCAAGCTTCAAAATATACAAAGCAAAAGCTAATAGTACTGGAAAGGTAAATAAACAAATCTACAGTTGTAGAGATATGTTTCAATTCCCCTATAGAAATAATTGCTTGAACGAGGCAACTAAAAATTACTAAGGATACAGAAGACTTGAACTACCCTATTAAATAACTTGACCTAATGTGACACTGTAGATAGAACACTCTACCCAACCACAGCAGACACACATTCTTTTCACGTGGATGCAGGACACTTACCAACGTACATCTTATTCTGGGTCTTAATAAAAATCTCAATGTAAAGTAACGGACCGCCTTTTCTCAGTATTGATTGTAGCACGTGCAAAGATGCTCAACCTTGCTAGCGATCAGAAATGCTCAAACGTAAACCACAGGGAGACCCTAACTGAAATGAAATGGTGGACCACGCCAGCTGCTGTTGAGGACATGGAAGGGCTAGCATTCAGCTCGTCACACGCTGCTTGGGCAGATGCAAAGTGGCAGAACTATCGTGAGGAGCAAGTTGGCCATTTTTCCAAAAGTCGACACAGATGGGAAACACAACATAGCCTTTCTACTCCTAGGTAATTACTCAAGGAAAATGAAAGCCTATTGCTCCTGGAGGACTTTTTGTTTAATCCTCATGGAGGATACATTTTATTGATTTTAGAAAGAGAGAAACTCTGATGGAGAGATAAACATGAATCAGTTGCCTCCTGTACGCGTCCCAACCGGGAACGGAATCTGCAACCTTTTGGTGTATGGCATAACTTTCCAACCACTCCTAGACTTTTAAATAACTGGAATCAGAGAATATGTACTCATCTTTCTAATCAGGCATTTTCACCTAGCATAGTTATTCAGAGACTTGTCCATGTTCTAGCCATCCATCAAGAGTGTGTGCCTTCTTATTTGCTTAAATGTGTCAAGACAGCAAACAGTTAAGCAAAATAGATTCTGTGTTCCTAACTTGAAAAAATATATCTTCTCCATGAACTGAAAATCATGTTTGAGTTCAGGAATATTTAATCATGGAAAGAATATCTTCAATTCCACCCTTCCACTGCTATTTTAGAATTTGTCCTGAAGGTGGCAACATTGAATAATGATCTGCAAATTTTTCTAGGTAAAGCTTTTATGGCCACTTTAATTTAATTAATGGTTCTTATTTTAAAATAAATATCTTTCCTTTAACCTCTATCTATTCTAGTGTAGAGAAAATATAATACTGATATCTTTACTTTCATATCCAGTAACCTTGAATGTACATTTTTAAAGCAATCATCTACAACTTTGAAGAATAAAAGTTAGATAAAAAGTTCAGGGTAGATTTGCTCAAATTTCCAAATGTAAGATCAGTTTTAAACATGACATGTTTCCTACCAAGCAATTTATATCAATAGGCATGTTTAACTCTAAGGGTAAATGGATGCTTGTTCTTTTGAGGTTAAAATTTATTTTCCTGCTATATGTATTCAAATTCAACATAAAGCTTTTAGTATTTAATGTATGTTAATAAAGGAATACAGTCACTTTTGAAAGAATTGCTGCAGTAACACAAAAACCCCCATGAATAACCACCACTAAAATCATTTCTGCAATAAATACCTTTAAAAAGCTACCAACAATGTCGTGTGTTTATCACACCTGGGCATGTATTGTTGTATTCTCCATTCTCCATTTTTGGGATCACAGCCACTTAATAAACAAAGCAACGCTCATTCATATTCATCCAAATTTCCAAAACCCTACTGCAAAACAGGGAGGTAGGAACTAACACTTCATGGAGGTTGGTTGACTTGTATGTGATTCGTCCGTGGCAAAGCAAGGAATAACTATTTCTTATCTCTAGGCAGTGACAGTGGCTCATGGTAATAATTCTATCATTGTATTGCTACGCAGTTCAGCCTCTTTACATAGCTTCTGGGAGACAGGCTAATACCTGCTTTCATACAATTTTATGTTCGGAATTTGTTATCTATACAATTTGTGTTTTGGCTTACAGGGGAATGTGCCATGAAAGTTCTAATGCATTGCTTGTCCTAGCTAATATGCACGCCACTCCCTGTTCCTTTCTGTAAAACACATTTAGAAAATTGTCTTCAATTCTTTAACGAGGCCATTCTGAATCAAATGGGATTTTTAAAAGACAACTGCAGGAATTTCAAGCAGCAAAATGGCATGGTCAGACAGTGTGGAGGAACCACCAGAGCCTGGTGCAATCAGGTGCATGAGGGAGGGTAAAGAGCCGGCAGGTGGGCAGCTGGAGGGAGCTGGACACGCGTGGAGCAGGTGGAGATGTTGGGCAGGTGCACAGAGAAGGTACCCCAGATCCTCTATTCCCAGGTTTCAAAGATTCGGCACACTCCTACCCCAGGAGCCACGAGGACATAGTCTAACATCATGATATGACAAAGCAAGGTGGCCAGATGAAGAAATCAAACAGGTGGTGCGTTCTGGGGTGCACACCTTCCTGTCACTGCACCTTGGAGGGGCAATTTATTCTTCCCTGGGCCTCAGGCCAGGTTCAGTGATGCTTGCTGGCACTCCTGCTGCCAGTGAGAAACCCTTTCGTCTCTCCTCGGAGGAGTGGACGCTGCTTGTGAGACAGGGTCACTGACGGCCCTTGTCTTGGGCACACGTCTCTGATTTCAATGATCAGCACACTGGGCCACATCTCTATGTCAGCAAATTCACAGACTTTCCAGTGGGGGACTGGCTGAAGACCTGTGTCGGGGGCTAATTAATTGCTCTCCAATTCCCTCAGAAGTTGTTCCAATGTTAGAATAAAATAGTGCTTGAAAAATGTATTTTTCTTGAAATGTTGCCTCCAAGGAATTTAACTTCTAAAAGTAAGACTAACTTACAGTATTTGGTAATAATAGTATCTATAGTTTCTTATTTTCTACAGAAAATCACTCAATATTTAAATCTTAATTCTTTGTTCCACTACACTTAAAATTCTAAAAAAAGTTTAAAAAACTTATTGAATCTCACCTACTAGTTTAATTTCAACTTACATAGACCATAAAAATAAAAAGAGCCTTGTGAATAAAGAGATCTGGAAACATGTTTGCTGGTTCTCTTTGGGCTTCTTGGCCCTTGGGAAATATTTTATCATTTGGTGATTCAAAATGAATAAATCTTGCAGAAATTCTTTATGTATAACTAGGAATACCTTATGAGGTCTGTCCAGAAGGTATCTAGCCATGTAATATGAACAATAGAGATAATACAAGAAGAAGAAGAAACAACATACAAGAATCATTGTGCACAGGACAACGATGCTTCAGTCCCCTTCAAAGTAGGCACATTGGGACCTCACACAGTTCTCGCAATCGCCATCAGCTGCCCCGTTGTATTTTCCTGAATCTCATAGATGGTATGAAATCTCTTCCCTTTCAAAAGGTGATTTTAGTTTTGGGAAAAGCCAGAAGTCACAGGGTGCCAAATCTTGGCTGTAAGCGGGCTGAGTCACCTGGGTGATTTGATGTTTCAACAAAAACACTGCACAAGACGTGATACATGGGTGGGCGCGTCATGATGAGGCTGCCAGTCACCAGTTGCCCAATAGCTGTGGTCTTCTGAATCATCCAAACAGTTCAGCAGAGTAATCTTCAAGCTTAATGCAAAATTTGATGCAGATCCATTGCTCTACTTGCTCAGTCATTTTGAATGTGACAGCCACACAGTACACATGCTCACTCTATGGCGTCTACCACCCCCACTGACTAGCACAGTGAAGTCATCATTGTTCACCCATGCACATTATAGTTCCTTCTCCTTGGCCGCCAGGTGACATTGATGTTGTGCAAACCATTCTCATTATATTAACAATGGCTGGACTTTTTCCGGACAGGCCTCATATATGCGGAAGGACTGGCTCCTTGTTTAAACACACACACAGTGAAACGCTCTTCCAAGAAGCACCGTCTGTCGACATCCACTATGGTTCCTATCACACTGCATGGCAATTGTTTATCTACTTGTCTATCTTTCTTATTTTACTGTAAGTTCCTGGGGTCAGGGCTTTATTTTATTCTTCTTTATGGCCTTAGAGATATAAACAGTGTACAGCATATAGCACTAGATACTAAATAAGTGCTCACTAATAGGTTCAATGAATAAATCATTATGGAGAGGAGGGCATGTGAATTCGCCATGATGGCTCTAGAATCTCTTTGTAAGAGGAGTTTTGGCAGGGTTATCTGGTTGGTAGAGCAGGCTACATACATGCTGTAAGGTTGCGTTTTCACAGCAAGTCCATTTCATTTACCTGGAGAGCGTGTTGTTGGGAGTGTTTGTGGGAAGAGGCAGGGCTGATGTTTCAAATCTCTTAAACCATCACCTTTTTTCATGAAAGTAAATGGATGAAAATTTGAAAGCATACTTCAGCATTCTAAATACTTTGGAAGTTTTATCTGAGGGCTTTTCTTAGAGTAAAAGAGGAGTAATTATTAGTCAAAGGACTCGCTCCAGCGTCTGACACTGAATCCCGATTTTCTAAAGAGATGTGAATTAGAACCAATTTGCATTTTTTTTAGAGAGAATACTTCTTGGACTAAAAGCGATCCTTTATGGAGCATTTACTATGTGGCAGCCATTCTGCTAATTGCTTTTACACACGACGATACCGAATCCTTGCAGAAATCCCATGGAGTACTTACGATTATTTCTACAGATAAAGAAACTGAGGCTTAGGGAAGCGGAAGTATTTTATCAGGGCCTCACAGCTAGCACACAATGAGTGCTCCTTATTTTAAACTGGGAGCTTCACTTGCTCTACTCCTTCTTGGACTTGGCCGGACTATATGAAGGTATGTCTGCTACAAAAGCGAACCGCCTAGATTAGCTGGTTTAGATGTCCCTCGTCTTCCAAATTGAGCACGATGCTTTGTGTAGTCCGTGTGAAATCCACCTCTTTTTCTTTGGAACAAAATATTTCATCTAGTTTGATCTTCATTACCTCTATAATTTTTTTTGTTGACCGGAACATCCTTAAACATATGTAAATGTTAAAAATAAATTATTTAAAAAATGAAGTTTTTTAGTTATTGTGAAAAAGCTAAAGCATAATTTTTATAAATATTTATAATATGTAATACATATGACTTGTAAGTATATATAAAAAGTGTAAATAGTCTAGACATATGTCCAATATTCCTGCTAATTATATTTTAACACAACGTGTATGATTCTCTACTCTGTACATTGTATTTTTATAGTACTAAAATGAAAATTTTCAAAAGCCAAGTTCTTGTTGAATTACATTTTTTTTACATTGGAGAAAACCCATCATTTTCTATGTTTCCTGTGAAGATTTTTTTTTTTTTTTGTTATCTGTTAAGTGATTCACGGCCAGACATAGGTACTTTGTTCCAGAGTGGAACAAAGAATGATTTCTTCTTGACAATTGAACGGCTTACAAAGTAGCAGGGTTTGGAGGCAGACAATGGATCACCAACCTCTAGATCAAGAAGGACAATAGTGGCTTCGCGCTGATGTTGAACCTGTTCATAGGGCAGACTTTTTCAAATATTAGTGGCAAATGGTACATGGAAAAGGAGAGAATGTAGACATGAAGGCAAAAGAAAAACTTTTTGCAAAAATGAAATAATGAGCAAATTTCTCACTGGGGTATGATTTTATATACTGGGAAGATTTTAAAGGCCTCTAATGTAGCATTCTACTGTAAATATATATATTTATGTATAGCCAAAATTGTTAGAATTACTTAGAATTAATTATGTATAGCCCATATATATGGGCTATACATAATTGGCAATATAAACTATTTTAGTGGTGTATTTTAGGGTTTGATTTTTTAATTTATTTACATTTTTTGCTATTGTCTGTTTTTGCAGGTAGGTTCAATTCTTTAAAATACTCATTTCTGAGGAATCTGTGACCATTTGCACATTTTCAACCCTTTAGATCCTCAGCAGTTCCTTTGTGTTGATAGAAAATAAATCACATTATTTATTCATTCTATTATGTTGTTTTACTTTCTGTGATTAAACCAAAATTCTCTTAAAATTAAGTCAGAGCATTTTGGTGGTCTTTGGCTTTCTATAATGGTGTTTCATCATAAATTTCCATCATAAATCTTTGTAGGCAAACAAGGGTATTGTAGGGTTTTTTTTTTTTAAACAGAATGCATATATTTCATTCTCTTCAATTCATCAAGACATTAAGTTATTTTGAGGACTTCTAAGCATCTTCATCTACATTCTTAATGCTATTTTCCTCAATCTTTTTGATTCCACAGTATGCATTTTTAATGTGCTAAACATGACTGTGACCTAATTTCCATACAATGGGTTGTACCCACTAAAGGGAATCATTTGACCTTTGACAGCGGCCAACACCTGAGGAACCACCTCCTCAGTTGAGGCAGAGCCCATGCCACCACCCTCAAAACACTGCTCAGACCTCATTGCATCCCCCCTTACCCTGCCCCAGACAACCCCTGATCGGCTTTCTGTCACTGCAGATTCTGTTTTACTTTCTAGAATTTTCTAAAAGTGGAATCATATACTATGCATCCTCTTCTACCTGGTTTTCTTCAATCAGCCTTTTTAAGATGTATTCATGCTGTGCTGTGAATTCATGCAGATATAAATCACCTGTTCTTTTTGTATTATTGAGTAATATTCCATTCTCTGTTACAAACATTCCTTTTCTTCCAAGTGGACATAAATTTTCATTTCTCTTGGGTAAATACTTAGAGGAAATGGCTGGGTAGGGATGGTATATGTCTAGTTTTTTAAGAAACTGCCAAATAGTTTCCCAAGGCAGTCATATTATTTTGATTTCCCACCAGGCATGGGAAATAGAGAAGCGAGGGAGGAAATACCCGTTGCATTTACTGCATAGTTTTTCCAACACTTCTGTCAGTATTTTGTTAAAAAATTAGTGATTTTAGTAAGTGTACAATCAGTTGGCTCCATGTACATGATCAGTAAATCCTAGGGTGTAGGGTCTAGTTCTGTGCTTGGCGCCTCTATGGTAAACGTTAATATAAATGGAATACTTTTATTTTTAAAATATTTGTTAATACATGGGAATACACTGATGTTTATATTCAAGGCATATTTTGC
>VMDR010029974.1:0-12528 GCA_007922815.1 Macrotus californicus
GCAACTCCCTGAAGATTGCCTGTTCCTAGATTCTCACCGCTTGAGGAACCCTGATTACGTCCCGTTTAATCTCCCTACTGCTGACACTTGTCTGAATCTGAAGTGGCTGCCTTTCTCTCTACTTGCCATCTTTTCCTTCTTGCTTGTGCTCTGCTCCATCACCTAGAGGTGACTTCCACTCACCTCCAGTAAGTGGCTGAGGCCAGCTTTGGACCCAAACACATGGGATTCCATAATTACATTGTGTCCACTTTACCACACTGCTACTCAAGACACAACAATTACAGTGCAGCCATGCTTACAACAAGCATTGGCAGGCCACTTCACAGTTTATAAAGCACCAGTACCTCACAGCAAGGCCAAGGCTTAGTGCTGTTAATTGTATGGCACATGATCTTTGTGGTCAGTGTCACCACATCTGGCCCTTCGAGAAATATCTGACAAGTTATACATCTCTTCTAACTACAAATTTACCTCAAAACAAACATAGTTAAAATTCAGAAATCATAAAGAACAATAATCAAGTTGGTAGTGTCACACACACCCTGACCCCCCACTCTGCCTAAATTTCAACCTGTAGCTGCCCATCACTTCACTCAGAGGGCTGAGGGGAGAAACAGCCTGTTGGGTCATTTTCCCAGAGCCTCAGTTTGAAGCACCCTCTATATTCCTCTTCCCACAGGTGTCCCTGCTTACTGTCGGTGACATGACCTTGGTGGTATACATGGCTCCGTGGGTCATTTGAAATGTGCTGCTCTCCCTTCATATTCTCCTTGTAAAAGAAACAGGGGCCAATTGCAGTCCTTTTTCCTTCTGAGGCCACTCGGTTGTTCTTAGCTCATTGCCACATTCTTCCTCCACAGCTGTTCCTCTTCTCTAGACAATCACCTCAGCTTCCTCTGGCATAGTTTCCATTAACAAGATTTCACTCTTTAGCCCATACCTCTGAATTACAGCCCTGTTAGACCATATCCGATGGACAAATCCCCCCAGGTGGCTAGTGCAGGGATTATTACCATGCTCATCAGCATTTATCCAGAAGAAAACTCAGTGATTTACCCAAATCCACACTGTCACTAAGTGACAGAACAAGAACCTGATCCTATGTTCTCTAGCTCAAGATCTTTTGGTCCAACCACTGCAACATCCTGACATGTGACAGTAACATCGACATCAACAGCCACATCTACTACGTGTGTAACACTGACCCAAGCTGCTCTTGTCCACTAACTCATTTAACCCTCAAGGGAACCTGACTTTCACGAGACAGGTAAATGGTACTGTCCACATGTGCCACCTGCAGCCTGAGATCTGACCCACTCCTAGGTGATCACTCTACCATGGCACAAAATTTAGCTGCTATTCTATCAGGAGTCATTCCCAGTTGTTGGTTTCATTTGTGACATTATGTTCCCAGGATGCAATTTCCAAGCCGCCATGACTCATGACATTCATCTCCCATTTTCACCTGCCACTTCATAAAACTTTGTTTTATGAAAACAGTTACTTGTCTATTCATCTTTGCCTTCTCAAGTAATGCTAAAACACTTATTTCAGACAAATTCTCAATTGAAAACTCTGTCACCAACACCGTAGGTCATCTGCCATTATCTTTATTACTGCACCATGTTAGAAAGAGGAATGGAGCTCGTAGGCATGCATGTTCCCCTTGCATCAATGACTGCATAGGGTTCATGTAGTATAAACGACAATTCTGTAAAACAGATGTCATAAACCCATTTTACAGATGAAGTAATAAGGTTCAGGAAATGTAACTCACCCAGAATCACACAACTTCCAAATGACACATAATTCAGAGTCAGATCTGCCTGACTCCACAGTAGAATGCTTTTCCCACCACACAAAAGTCTGATAAAAAGTCTACTGTGAATTACCTTTTAAACAACAACTTACAGACTATCTTTTGCATTTTATCAAGATTGTAATGTGTTTTTTTCCCCAAGACCTCACAGGATCACATGGACATTCTTCTCTGTAAAGCAGAGGCATTTTGAATGCTAATAATTTTAAAAAGCCAAATACACATAACTCCAAAGTACCAGAAAGCAGACATCAGAATTCATCTAATTTGGTAGAAAGACTATTTGTTACCTCGTACTGAGAAATCATGTTTACTGCATATATTGCTGGGGGCAAACTAAGAAGATTTCAAAGTTAATTTCCCCTCATAAATAATCCATGACCAATCCTAACACACAGGCCTTTGCCTCAGTCCCATTTCTGGGCTCCTGGCGCCATCTACCGGGCCCTGTGCTGCCTGCAGCAGCTCCCAGAGAGTGGAGAACAACCTGCAGTGAGTCCCAGCACTAGTCTGAAAGCCTGGTGTGATGGTGGCTCACTGGATCAGCAAAGAATGAAAGTTAACGTCACACCAGATGTCCTTTACAAGGATTCATTTCAAATGACTGCTCTTGTTTTTCTTCAAAAAGGATGGTTTGTTTCTAATTGAGCAGCCATACGGCAGGGAGATCTCCCCATGGAAGACAAAGTACAGTGAAGATGTGATGGTACCACGAAAATGTGGGCAGTTTAAAAAAAGCAGGAGCCAGAAAAAAGTGCTTTGGCTGCGACAGCCTATTAAACTAGCAAGAGAAGAACGAGAACGCAGTGTTCTGCAGGGCAGCCAGCACAAACTCATTACGTCGTGATAGAAGGCCTGTTATCCACCAGGCAATTTGTGAAGCATTTTTGTCATCGGGGCTCTCAACCTGGTCCCTAGATAGGCTTCAGGTGCCCTGTGAACCCTCCGCAATTCTATGTAAAGTGGCTTTTATGTGTTTTCTTAATTTCTCAGTGGCATGTTTATGCAGTTCACTAGTTTATCAGAGTGCCAACGCACTGAAGGGGCATGAACCGCTGCCACTGTCACCTCAGACAAAATCACGTAGGCACAGAGTATGCATTTTGGAGCTATTCAGAATAACTGTGAATCTCCTTTGCCGTTTTATAGCTGCACGACCTTAAACATGCACACACAGACACACACATCCTCAACCTCTCAACGTCTCCATTTTAGAGGTGCAGATAAGCTGCACCTGGTAGAAGGCAACGGCCTTGTCAGAGGCTAGATACCAGGAGATATGGGAGACAGAGCTCTACCCACATGCGTCCTCAAGCCTCGCAACTGTTTTACTCATGTTCGTTTTCTTCACTGAGAACCCTACTGTGCTTGGTTCATGGTCAACACTCAAGGATAGTTGGTTAAACAGGGCCAACCAGATTCACGGGCTTGCAACCTGTGCATTCTGTGTGAGGCTCCATTTTCAGAAGGGCTCCTACAGTTGGAGTTTCATGCTCTGTGGTCATCATCATAAAATTCTTAATAATTTTGCCTTTGAATTTATGTTTTATAAGCAACGTCTGATGGAAGAACGGAGCATGGGGGAAGGAAAGGGCTTGGAGCCCCTGCTCACACAGGATCCTGCCTCTTGCCACCTCCCCACAGGGCTCTTAGTCTCCCTCCCCAGTACCCACATTTATACCCCACCCCTCTAACCTTGGTCCCCCCTTCCCTGCCCTAGCCAGCTGTAGGCAGATCTCCACCCAGAGCATCACAAACCGGGTCTCAAGGCCCTGTTTTTCTGTCTCCCCATTTCACCTCCTTCTTAGGACCTGGAGTCCAAATAGTAGATGACCTGGGAGTGAGGCAAAATATCACCCATCCCTGCCAAGGGCTAAGACCACCACAGTGAGTTTTGTGGACAGTTCAAAAGGGACTGCTCATCCATCCCCAATCCCAGCATCAGGCATGCCCCTCTCTCGGAAGTTGCAAACCCTTGGGGTTGCCCCTTTGAATGAAGGATCAGGGTAGGGGATCAATGGGAAGAGAAGAGTGACTAGTCTGCCTTGCTGTTGCTTCACATTTTCATTTTGCATTGAGCCCCACAAATGATGCATCTGACCTTGTCCTTAAAAGAAAATGTGTGTGAATTTTAATATTGAGAAATAAATGCTAATAAGCTGCTATTACTTGAACTCATGCTTTAAAATTCTTCATGCTAAATCCTCTGTCTGCTGGCATTAGCACTCTGGCCTCCCACTTATACGTTATCAATTATTTGGGGCTAAAAATGCAAACAAATAAAAAATTCAATTGTAACAGAAAAGAGACTATATACAACACTCCAGTAAAGATGTCCTATCATATGGAACCATATGGTTTGTCTATTTTAAAAACTGAGGGGAGAGAAATAAGCCATTTGGGACAATTCTCATATTTTTCCTTGTCGGGACTGTCTCTTCTATGCTACAGCTCTGTCCTGGCAGTGAGCACTGACAGGGAGGCCTGTTGGGGATTAGTTCATTTTACGAACTAAACAGCTAAAAAGCTTGCTGTCTTCTTTCCATGTTTTTCCTTGAGGAAATAGGCTACAAGCTCTACTTTCTGGTCTTGGCCAGAGTGCTCATTCTATGGCATTTAAGAAAAATTATGCAACCATTCATACCTCAGGGGAAGCTTGAAGGTTCTCCCACTTTCTCTCTCCTTTCCTCCTTTTACCCAAAGCACACGTGAGTGGACTTGTTCAGGAAAAATTAGAAGTAGGAGTTGTTTTGATGTCCCCATTCTCCCACTTCCAAGTCAGTCTTTGCTACTTCAGATTTCCATGCATATTACTACCTGGGTGAGTACCTGAACTACACACCTAGTGCATAAAGAATCTGTGCCCACTAACAGAACCTAAAAGACCCTGCATTTAGGGCCCTGGAACAACCTACTATGAGGCAAGCAGAATAAAGATTTTATTAATTACATTATCAGAGAGGTAGATACATACATGAGTACATTCATACCTACATACATACACACACACAGACGCACTCCACAGGAGATGGGCAAGGTCATCGTCCAAACCTAACTCAAAAAGAAAGGCTTCAAAAAAAACATCATCAGCAACCTGCTGGTTTTGTCCTCTCCAGTCCATAGCATGAAAAGGTCAAGAGAAGAGATTGCTGATCCTATCCTTTTAAATCAGAGACATTTACTTAACACCTTGGCTTTATTTTTGAAAGACACAGTAAACTTTTAGTGTCTACTTCAATGAGACCTAGTCCCTCGGTAAGAGTAGTAGAGATAATACAAGCTCATTAAAGCAATTAGCTGGGACAGGAGACTGGGCAAAGAGAAGCTTCAGTGCAGAGGTCCGGCAAGTTAGCCATCTAGCCTACAGTGAAACAAAGAGAAGATAGGCAGAGAAGGGGACAGCCAAGGTAGCAGTAATTACAGCCTGCTAGGGCCACCCCAAGGGAAATCTCCTTAGTAGTTCCATTACAACACTCATCATACTCTATTATGCTTGCAGGCTTAATTGTCTATACTCCTACTAAACTGTGAATTCCTTCAGGGAAAAGACTCAGCTTCTTTCTTTCTGCCCCATGTCTACAGTAAGTGTAAAGGCTCTACTCCCAACTGTCAGTGGAGGTGGGAAGGGCTTGAGAGTACAGATCTTTAATTGAATCTGGGGCACTGAATTTTCTTAAGGCTGGCTGCCCCAGGAGAATTAAGATCATACTCACAGTGCTCCTTCCCTTTCATACAGTTTCCCCATTGCCAGTCCTGAGATCTGCAACCGTTTGTCTCTAGCACCTAGAGCAGAGCCTGGTCCACACCTGTCCTCCCCTGCTCAACCTGTTTTTTATCATTGGGACTAGCCCCAAATTACCAAAATCTAGCAGTCTCTGGTTAAGAGACAAAGCCTCATGAGACCTGTAGAAGCTTCAACCAATTCCACAGACCCATCGAGGCACATTCTCTGTCACCGGGACCCTTGTCAATCCTGATGAACGCACTGGCATATTTCATCACTAGCCAATCTCCACCAGCCTCCCTCCACCTGAGACAGCTTATTCTGAAGAACAGGACAAATGAGGCTTCAGTGTATAGCTCCCTCTTTCCCATGATTTCTGCCGGAAATACCAATATAGACTAACTGTCCAATTTTCCATGATCCACACTACAATTGGGGAACATTCTACCTGCCATCTGTCACTTTTTTTTCTGTCAGATTTCTCACAAGGCAGAGGAAACTGATTGTGTTTTTACATATAAATTAAATTGATACCGGCAATAAAACACTTGACTGAGCTGTGTGACTTTATAAAGGCAGCCTGTTCAGGATAACCGTGTCTGCACAAGATGAAGTGGCCGTCATCTATCAGGAATGGCAGGCCCCACTGCCTGCCTGCTCCCAACTTAGAGCTGGTCTCAGTGGCCCTTGCAATGTCTACTTTCCTCTCTGCCCTACACATCTGTTTTCTTTGGAGCATGAGTATTGTGGGGATGCTGAGCCTTGTGGAGAGTCTGGTCTGAGCTGGGCAGTAAAGTGTAGTGGGAAGAGCACCCACCTTGGGCCAGGTAGACTTGGGTAAGGGACACCCATTCTGATTCCTAATTGTAGAGTACACTTAGACAATTCACTAGTCTTCTCTAAGGGCTTCCTCAATATACAGTATAACTTTTTCAATACATACCTTTGCAGATTCTTGTGGGAGGAGCAATATGGGATAGAAAGCACCTGGTTTGCTATTGGCTATCTATAAATATTGACAGGAGTCAGTAGCAGCAGGACATAAGAGGTCATTTGTGTCAACCTCCACTCAAAAGCTACATCTGTGTTATTATTGTTGTTGCTGTTATTTTTAATAATTTTAGTAGATTATTTGGGAGTATAAAAGGTTTTTCTAGAATGCTATAAGTAGGATTAGAATGGAAGGGCAATATCCACTTGGAGGAATAAAATAAAACTGACTCATCACTCAAATATTACTCAAGCTGCCTTTCTCCCATGTTAGCAAGGCCCCCTACTTTAGTTCATTCTAGTTTCCAAAAGGAAATAAGGAATATGGGAATTTCAACAGTAGAACCAGACTTCACCTAGAACATTGCTGAAACCCTAGATCACTGAAGATTCAACAGAGCCCCAGCAACCATGGTTTCCTGTCACTCCCTCAGTAACCAGGCCCTTTGACTCCAATACTGGGCTGTTAGCGACTCAACACTCCCTTTTTCTTCTGCTCCTGCTATCCTATTTGACACTATGTCTCCTTTCTGGCTTTCTCAAGGCTTCTGCTTACACGTGGCTTCTACTTACTCGTGGCTCCTTGCTTATGACTTCTACTGTTTCATAAAGCCTGTTTATACGTCTCATTATGTCCTCTTTTTGTTCTCTGCTTCCAATGACAACTGCTGACTCTCCATCTCATACTCAGCTCCTCAGTGGAGATCTCTATAGTTCAGTTTATCATTGTCAAAGATAATCATCATCACCCACGTAGGGAACAGCTCTTACACCAGGCTGCCACAATTCAGATACCTACCCCTTGTCCATTCAATTATGGCCAGGACCTCAGATTCAAAATTCTACCTCTGCATGGGACCACCCCCCCCAAGGCTGCTTCCATCTGCATCAGGCTGTGTGCTTGGCAGGCAGTCAGCACAACAGATTCCTCTCCAAAACATCTCTTTCCTCAGGCATTTTCATTCCAGAAAGAGCCTGTTACATGAAACACAGAATTGATTACTGCACCAGAGGTAGTACTTATTACACAAGACTGTCCTTTTCAGAAATTTTAGAGTAATCAGAACAATGAAGCACCACACCTAAACCATGTCCTTTGGAACAGAAAGCTTTTGAATCATAGAAGACTTCATATTTATTGGCAAATGCAACCAAGTTAATTTAAAATCCATTTTCAGAGTTTGGATGGAATGCTTATAATAATATTGGGTTGGCCAAAAAGTTTGCTTAGTTTTTTCCATAAAATAAAAGACAATTTTCATCTTCACCAATAACTTTATTGATTTGGATATTTTGAGTATAGTGGCTATCTCCCTCATGGCATAACATTGGTTGTTCTCAATTAATGTCTCTCTTTGATCGCTATCAACTTCAACTGATCTACCCAACCATGGAGCATCATCCAGTGAGAAATCTCCAGCACAGAACTTCGTAAGCCACTTTGGACATATTCAATCAGTCATAACACCTTCACTACACACTGCACAAATCTTTTATTGTTTCAGTTGCGTTTTTATCTTTCTTGAAATAATAAAGTATAATATGCCAAAAATGTTGCATATTTTCTTCCATCTTCAATATTAAAATGGCTACACAAAAATTCACCAATTTTGATGAGGCTTTTTAAATACATGCTGACATGACAGCTGTCACAATACAATCTAACAAAATTGTTTCAAGTGAAATTAAAGACAACTAAGTGCTAGTAGCACCATCTTATGGAAAAAACAGAACAAACTTCTTGGCCAACCCAATTTCATCAAGACAACGAAAATTTTGAAGGCACCCCCTGACATAACAACCATGTCATAGAAGCAGGGTGCAATATCTGACTTACTCTGATTTTTTATTCTGTATGTAGTAACTCCTCCACTCAATAAGCACTTATGGATCATATACTAACAAAAAGCAACTACTTGCTCATTGTTTTAATACCTATGGATGACAAGGGACAGTCTCAAAATAGCTTTGGTGAATGCCAGGTGGTGAGCCTTGTAAAAATTGGTAAAACAATTCTCTTTCTTGCCTGAAATTCATACCCCTAATTGTGATGTTCCACTGTTTTATTTCTTGGCAACACATCCTTAATTCATTCCCTATGCAGCATTAGAGACTAACAATTCAATAAAGCCAACTCTCTTTCCTTGTAATCTGGATGAATTTCTGTTTCATTCTGTTGAGAAAGAGAGTGCAGGAGGCAGGGCGGGGTGGGGGGACAACTTGGCCAAACCAGAAACTTCATTTTATTGTTTGGGATCATCATACTGTAGTTAATGGCAGTTTAAGGCAATTTGCATGACTTTATTAAATGATGAAAAGCAAAGTAACATTGTTTTATGAATGATCATGAGGTCAGAGGACTCAAGAGTGGTGTATAGCAGCAGGAACAATCACGCCTGTGAAACGCTGCTGAGGGCAGTTATGCAGCTGTCATTCCTGCAATAGAATGAATTCAACAGTCTGACGTCTCACACCAGCTGGATGGACCACGTCTGAGCAGCCCCAGTGTGGTGGTTTTATAATGCAGAATTCACTGAATGAAGGTAGTGAAGAGGCTTAGTAGATACCTCCATGATTCCCCAGGCAACAAATCTTTTTGTTAGAAGAATACATTGAAATGATCTATGTAAGGGGCTGTCTCTCCAGTTAGAAGGAGAGGGCCCTTCCTCTCTGTACCTCAGCACCTAGCACAGAATAAACAGTCAATGAAAGCTTGGTGAATTAGACGAGGTGGGTCTTATCCAGCTCAGACATCTCTTTGAAGGATTGCTGATGGCATTTTGAAACAAGAGGGGAGAATTAGCTAAGGATGACTTACTGGGGTGAGAATGTATAGCTTCTTATCATGTGTGTGTGTGTGATACCATATATGTTATATATCATATATGTACATATATCATGTGTGTGTTTATACGCACACACATACACATCTCAGAAAGACTACACAGACTATCAGCACAATGATTAAGAGTCTATTTGGGAGTCAGTCCACATTGCCTCTCTGTTCATTTGTTGCTGATCTTCCTCTTATTAAAGAGTGGTCTGTACCAGAATTGCCCCAAATTTGCCTTAAATTCCCTTCCTCAGCATTGCTAAGGATTGTTCAACCCTCAACCAAGTTCTCTCTGCAAGATGACACTTTTCAACTTAACTTGTCACCTCAAGAAGAGGAGCCTGGGGCTGTGTCTTCGCCAGTTTCTCAACACTGGGAGGCTGTGTAATGGGTTGGAAGGAAGAGAGCCTTGGAAGACATCAGTCAAGGACTTGGGTCCAGCATGTCCCTCATTACAGAACTTCTTTAAGTCTCAATTACTTCTTCTCTAAAACAAGCACAATAATAGTAGTTATCTAGTAGGGGTATTGTGCAGATTAAATTAGATAATGTATGTAAAGTACTTAATACAGTTTGGGGGCATATAATTAATTCTTTAAAAGCAGTGGCTACTTTTACAAACCATTTTTCACATTATTTCTTGTCTGAACATTCTGAGTTCCGTACCATGGTGCATCCGTTTTTACTCTTTGTTCTGATAGGCCAAAGTGAGCAACAAAGCTAGCTTTTTTACTAGCATGTGAAGTAAAAACATAGCCTCTCCCAGTCACAGGTCACCTGATATTTCTTCTCCAATATTATTAAACCCCATTTCTAATTGTGTGACTATTTCAAACTTGGCATGGTATGGGCCATGTTTTCATAGTCTTAGCAAGTAGGATTATTAATTGTCATATAATCACTTAATTTACAGATGAGAAGGAAAAGTCTTGAACTCTGTGTGAGTCTTAGGGAGAGTGACTCAGATCCCCTCTTTGAGTCCAACTAAACCTTAAATCCCAAGGACTGGCATCCTTGGATATTTCCTTTGGTAGACATTAAACAAGTGCCTTTTCTGAACAAAACACTGTGTTGAGTCTTTCCCTGGTTCCCCAGGTTGAGTCAGCCACCTTTCCTGTGTCCACAGAAACCAGAATATGTCTAAACTAGTCTGTCACACTTACTGTATCAAGACTGGCTGTGTACTTGTCCAACATACTCTTTATCGAACACCAACTCTTATGTCAATTTCTCCTCAATCAGTTCTCTGAATTAAGCATTTTCCTTGATAGCCTGCTGACTGAGGACCACTGAATCCAGGCTTAGGCTTAGGACTGCACTAGGCTCTTCAAAATATTTTGACACATTTTTTGCTTCCAAAGCTAGGTTGTAAATTTGCCAGTGGTGTTTGTTCCCCAATCTTTTTCTGCTTTAGTTGATATTGTAATCATGTCATTTAATTAACTATGATATAAACCCATTAAATATGAGTGTGTAAAGAGAGCTGTTATACCCATAACACTAAATAGAAGCTGAGTAATTCTTTTTAAATGCAATTAAATTAGCAATGAGAGAAAGGTTTCAAAAAATTGGGAGGCAAAACTATAAAAAGTTTTGAAGATTTTGTGTTTGGTTTGATTTCAAGTACTTAAAGAAATGAATCTAGACATTGGAAGCAATGCAGTATGGGTGGGGTTGATATAAGTAGACTGGGGCCTCCTATCAGCAGACTCATAGTCAAAGAAAAAAAATGTGACTCTACATTAAAAGAATGATGATTAGACTTCCGGCCAAGATGGAGGTGTAGGTAGACACACTATGCTTCCTTGCACAACCAAAAGAAGGACAACAAATTTAAAAACAAAATATAACCAGAACTGACAAAAAATCGAACTGTGTGCAAGTCCAATGACCAAGGAGTTAAAGAAGAAACATTCATCAAACTGGTAGGAGGGGTGGAGATGGGCAGCAGGGTGGAGAGAACCCTCAGCAAGGCAGCAGCTGGAGGACCCAGCAAGGTGACAGATTGCAGACTGGGCTGTCCCACATTCATGTGCAGATAAACTGAGAGGAACAACTGGGGAGTGAGACAGATGCCAAAACCCAGAGTTTCATTTTGGGGGATAAAGCCACAAAACCTCTGATTGAAAACACCTGTGGGGGTCAAGGCAGCAGTGGGAGAAACTCCCAGACTCACAGAAGAGTTTGTGGGAGAGACCCTCAGGGTCCTAGAATGTACACATGCCCACCCACCCGGAAATCAGCACCAGAAGGGCCCAATTTGCTTTTGGGGAGCAGGGGAAGTGACTGAATACCAGCAGAGAGTGGAGCAAGTGGCATTGTTCCCTCTCTGACCCCTCCCCCACATGCAGCATCACAACAAAGTGACGTAGGTTGTCCCGCCCTAGTGAACACCAAAGGCTCCAACCCTTACTACGTAACAGGCACGCCAAGACAAAAAAAAAAAATGGCCCAAATGAAAGAACAGATAAAAGCTCCAGAAAAAAATACAACTAAACAATGAAGAGATAGCCAACCTATCAGATGCACAGTTCAAAACACTAGTAATCAGGATGCTCAAATTGGTTGAATATGGTCGCAAATTAGATGAACAAATGAAGGCTATGCTAACTGAAATCAAGGAAAATGTACAGGGAACCAACAGTGATGGTAAGGAAACCGGGACTCAAATCAATGGTGCGGATCAGAAGAAAGAAAGAAACATTTAACCAGAACAGAATGAAGAAACAAGAATTCAAAAAAAATGAGGAGAGGCTTAAGAACTTCCAGGACATCTTTAAACATTCCAACATCTGAATCATAGGGGTGCCAGAAGGAGAAGAGGAAGAAAAAGAAATTGAAAACTTATTTGAACAAATAATGAAGGATAACTTCCCCAATCTGGCAAAGGAAATAGACTTCCAGGGAGTCCGGGAAGCTCAGAAAGTCCTAAAGAAGTTGGACCTAAGGAGAAATACACCAAGGCACATCATAATTAAGTTACCCAAGATTAAAGAAAAGGAGAGAATCTTAAAAGCAGCAAGAGAAAAGGAGACAGTTATCTACAAAGGAGTGTCCATAATACTGTCAGCTGATTTCTCAAAAAAAAACCTTACAGACAAGAAGGGGCTGGCAAGAAGTATTCCAAGTCATGAAAGGAAAGGATCTATATCCAAGATT
>VMDR010029975.1:0-12538 GCA_007922815.1 Macrotus californicus
TCCATTACCATGCATGTTTCTTGACTAGACCCTTCCGCTTCTTCACCTTGCTCACAATGAGTTACTACTGCACACTGATCAGAATGGCCATCATTAATGAAACAACAAATAACAAGTGCTGGCGAGGATGTGGGGAAAAGGGAGCCCTAGTGTACTCTTGGTGGGAATGAAGACAGGTACAGCTACCATAAAAAACTATGGCGTTTCCTCAAAAACATTAAAATTAAATGGTTTTTTACCCAATGATTCTTCTTCTAGGAATATATCCTAAGAATTGTGAAACACCAATTCAAAAGAATATATGCATCCCAGTGTTCATAGCTGCATCATTTACAATAGCCCAAAATATGGAAACAGCCTAAGTGCCCATCAGATGAATAGGGAAAAAAGCTATGATGCATTTACACAATGGAATACTATGCAGCTGTAAAAAAGAAGGAACTCTGACTTTTTGCCACAGCATGGGTGGACCTGGAGACTATTATGCTAAGTAACATAAGCCAGTTAGTGAGACAAATACCACATGATCTCACTTATATATGGAATCTAATAAACAAAATAAACTAATGAACAAAATAGAAACAGAAGTATAAAAATGTGAAACAGACTGACCGCTGTCAGAGAAGAGAGGTGCACTGGATGAAAGAAGGGGAAGGGATTAGCCAAAGAACCTGCATGCATGACCCATGGGCTCTGACAATGGGGTGGGTATTGCCAGAGGGAGTAGTTGGGTAGAGATGGGCAAAGGGGGAAACTTGGGACAACTGTAATGGCATAAACAATAAAATATAATATAATAAAAAAGAGGAAACTGGTCAGACATATATCATTGCTTTCCATTTTTAACCGGTAAATGTTTGCTGTTAATAGACAGACAGCTAACATTCTGTCAAGAATGTTGAAGACATGTTACATAATACAACATTGCCTGTTCAGATGGTGGGTCAGGGAGGCTAAGAAATAATTTATGTGAATTTCTTGATTTCCTTATACAAGACAAGGAAAAAAAGCAACACTTGTATCTCTGAGAACTTTGGACCACACACCCATGAAAAAAAGTGTGCCTCAGGCATCACAGGCAATGTTCCTTCAGCAGTGAAGCATGCCTGTGAGCATGATATTGGGTCCTTTGCACCCTGACTGCATCAGCATGCAGCAAAAAACACTGTCAAAGGGATAGGAAGCCAACTCAGCTACTGCCATATCAGAGTGTGCAATCGTCCAGCTGATGAAGATGCGCATATTCGTGGGGTCTGGAAGCATTCCCTTTGCAGTGTCATAAATACCAAAATAGTCAAATGATAACACCTTGCACAGACAAACAAAAGTCTTGGTACAGGCCCTTGACCCCATCAGATTTATAGACATTAACTAGGAAGTCATCGAGGCATTTGAATTTCCTTTCAGCTCCAGCTTTGCCTACATCAGCAACTAGATAGATATGGGCAAACTCAAGAGGATACACAGAACACAATGAGGTGGCCCCAGTGGCACTACCTGATGCCAGATTCCCTACAAATAGCAACAGAACTGGGTTCTCTTGTCCACTCCACCCGGGAAGATCTGCTGGCATTTATCTTTGAAGGCAAAGTTGAGATCCTGGGTGGGAAAGGATCTAATAACATTGGCCACATTACCACCCCAGAAGGACAGGACTCCCTGCTCCTTGGGGATATGAACCACACAGTCTATATTTCCCTTTATTGCTTATCTGCAGTGATTTGTTTGCTGGCATTGGCATGCTGCACCTGCAGCAGCAGCTTGACCTGCTCAGTGGGCGCTACTACTATCTTGGAGATGGTCGTGGCCACTCCACTTGCCAGGAAGCCCTTGGGGAAGGACACAGTGACATCTATCAGGTTAAAAGTAAAAAAGAGGGCAACTGCAGGACTCGGCTTGTAACTGGATGGGACTCCAGGGCTCTGGGCAATGGCTTATTTTTATTTTTTATACTTTTATTGTATTTATTGGGGTGACTTTGGTTAATAAAATGATATGTTTCAGGTGTACAATTCTATAATACATCATCTCTTTGTTGTGATATGTTCATAATCCCAAGTCAAGTATTTTTTCATAACCATTTGCACCCCCAACCCCTTACCCTCTTCTACCATCCCCCAACCTCCCTTCCCTCCGGCAATCACCATACTGTTGTCTGCGTCCATGAGGTTTTCTTCTTAACCCCTTTACCTTTTCCAGCCAGCCCTCCAGCTCCCCTCCTCTCTGACAGCCGTCAGTGTCAGTCTGTTCTCTGGATCTCTGGGTCTGTTTCTAGTCAGGTGACCAAGCTGCTGGTCTTAAAGCCTAAACAAATGTTGTATCATATTTTCATTGAATAATATGAACTTTTATTTTAATTATTCCTGCTAAATAGCAAATTTTGTTTTTTCAGTGTTTTCCATTTGTTAAACAGTCATGACAGCCGTTCACATGGTGGCTATTGCTTTCTGGGGATACCATGGGATGAATCCTGATTCCCTCCCATCGGACTTCTCTGTCTAGTTGGCTAAGAGTCCTGATTGACTACCAGGGCTTCATTCAGCTGAATACAGCAGTCCTGAAATTTCATGGATATTGTTTTCATGATTTAAAAATCCTGCCATCGACAGTGTTCTTAACAGGTGGTCTTATCAGGCTTTCTTCTCTAGCTGTGAAGTCTTCAACACAAAGCATGTTATTGTAAGTTTATTGTAGGTTCCAAGAAATTGTTTATACTGTTTCATCTGATTGAATTGTGGTGGTTGCGTAGCCATATACTTTTGTTATATTTTTAGTCACCAATTCTGATGCATGAATTGCCTTCTGTTCTGGAAAAGCAGTTGTTCAGTCTTTGCCTGTACATCCCCAGTGAAGCCTGATTTCTCACTTAAGCACAGGCTTTCCCATCAGACTCCAGGGCAAGGCTTGGAGGCTGAGCCAGTCAAGTCTGGGGTCAGAGCGTTGGGGTCAGTGTGGACTCCAGGCCATTGGGTGTCAGAGAACCTAAAGTAGTCTGAGCTTTTGAGTCAAAGAGTGAGATCAATTGCCCTGGAGAGTTGCCAACACCTACAGTGGTCTTCACTTGAGGGAGAAATAATTTTCATGTGTTTGGGAAGATAAATTCTGGGTTAATTTGTCACTAAAGAATCACTTGGACTAATCTGACCAATAGAGGTGGCATTGGTAATCACAGTCATTAGAGATAAGAGAGAAAAGCCAACAATGGCAATAGTTAACCATTATTGAGCACTCAACAGGCTTTGTTCTATGTGCTGGAATAAATTATTATGTTCGGTTCCCACAGCAACCCACTTAAGAGATGAAGACACCGAGGCATAGAGAAATTTAAGGGCTCACCACCAGTCACGGAGTTTGTAAGACTCAGAGCCGGGATTCACACTTACGTTTGATTCGTAAAGTCTTGATTATGCTCCAGAGTCTTTGGCTTATTCACATGATTGTAACTTTCTAAGTAAATGCAAAAGTAGAACTTGATTCTAAGGTATAAAGTGTAATATTTGTGGAGGAACCTGGTAGAATTTGTCTCCTGGGAAATTTCTGGGGATTTATATAAATTTTAGTACCTTTGGGGCAAAAGGGGAAATTTCTGGTTTGTGTGATCTGCTTTGACTTTATAGCACATATGCCCATATGTTGAGCATAGAGTAGGATTAGAGCAAAGTCTTCTAGGATTTAGGAATGCTGATGTGATTAATATGTCCTGATTTAACAGTGACAACAGGATGGAACAATTAGCCACTTTATAAATTAAATTCCATTTATGTGTCCTCTGGGGTGGACTCTGTCAGATTAAGTGAGTCTCTCTGCCTTAATTGCCCATGAAGTTATGAAGTGAGCCTTGCTCTCCACTATGAGGATCAAGTTCCAAAGTCATTGCCATATTCATCCATCAATTTTTTTGACTCCTTAGGGAATCATGACTTTAATGAAGACAAATTCTATTACTTTAAACATTTATTCTTGATAATAAAAATCCAACCAAGGCCCTAACTAATGAACTGGCAAATTATTTTACTTTACGCTATTAAAGGTAGTAGTTTATATTGGTAGCTTTAGAGATATTTTATTATGCTTTTTTTTGTAGAAATATAAGAAATGCTGATTCCCTCTCTAAAAAATCTGGAAGGAGTCTAGAGCTGGGCAGGGAAAATACAAGATGAACTGAGATGGAACATAAGAAAAATACTCAAAGACTAATGGGGGGTGTCAAAAGAATATTCAAGTCAGCTTGAAGGGACTCCTATTGGCAAAATTTGGAGACTGTTTGAACATAAAGAAGAACATTGACTGAATGAGGGGGGTGAGGAGACTTTTACATTTCTTAACTAAAGGGGAACAATTTAATACAGATGCAGTGTATGCAGGTTAAGAGATTGGTGTGGGTTTGAATCTTGACTCCATTACCTCTTTAGCTGTTAAGTTCTTAAATCTTTCTGTGCTTCAGCTTCCACATCTGTAAAATGGGAATAGTAATAATACCTACCTACATCAGAGGAGAGATGGGAGGATTGACTAAGACAAAATCTGTGTTTACAATATTACCTGAAACATGCCATGTGCTTAATAATTATTATTACTTCTATTATTAATGTCTGTAGTACCCATTACCCACTAGAAAACTGCCATATAAGCCCTGGGCTTTTTTATGGCAAGTTGTTTTTCAGTTTTTTGAGATATAATTCACATATAACACTATATATGTGTTTAAGGTATACAACGTATTGACTTGGCACATTTATATATTGCAAAATGGTTACCATAGCACTGTTCATACTTCCATCACTTCACGTAATTACCATTTCTGTTTTGTGGTGATAACATTTAAGATATACTCTTAGCAACTTTTAAAAATATAATGCAGAAATGTTGGCTAAAAGGTTGTACATTAGATTGCCAGAACTTGTTCATTTTGTCACTTGAAGTATGTATCCTGTTACCACCATCTCCCCATTTGCCCCACCCTTCGGGCCCTGGCAAGTACCCCCATTCTACTCTCTTCTCTTTTAGTGTCCTTATTTGACTTTGGCATCAGGTTGCGATGCATAAAATGCATCTGGGAGTATTCCCTGCTCTTAAATTTTTAAAAGAGTTTCAGAAGGATTGGTATTAATTATTAAAATGTTTGGGAGAATTCACCAGGTAAAATATCTGGTCCTGAGCTTTTCTTTGCTGGGAGATTTTTTTATGCTCAGTGAAATAAGCCAGGAGGCAAAAGACAAATACCATATGCTCTCACTTACAAGTGGTACCTAATGAACAAAACAAACGAATGAGCAAAATAGGACCAGAGACATGGAAACAAGGAACAGACTGATAGGGACCAGCAGGGAGAGGGAAGGATGGGGGTGGTAAGGGGGATTAGAAGGGGGGTTAGAAGTATAAATGTCACCTGGACATGGACAACAGGGTGGGGATTGACCATGGGGGTGGATGGGTGGGGCACGGGTGAGCAATGGGGGAAAATTGGAACATTGTAATAGATTAATAAGAAATAATTTTAATTATGTTTGACTGTTGGGAGATCTTTGGCTCATAATTCAATCATTTTACTAGCTATTCGTATGTTCAGATGATCTCTTTCTTTGAAGTTCAATCTTGTTAGGTTGTGTTTCTATGAATTTATCCATTTCTTCTAGGTTATCCAATTCGTTGTCATACAATTTGTTCATGGTAGTTTCTTATGAGGCTTTGTGTTTCTGTGATATCAGTTGTAACACTTCTTCTTGCTTTTCTGATTTTATTTATTAAATCTTTTTTCTTAAGTCTATCTAGAAGTTTATCAATTTTGTTTGTCTTTTTAAAAAACAGCTCTAAGTTTCATTGATTTTTGCTATTTTTTATCTGGTCTCTATCATGTTTTTCTGCTCTAATCTTTGCTGTTTCCTTTCTTCTGCAAACTTTGCAGCCCTGGGCTTTCTTACTCTGACTTTTTTTTTTAAACAAGTACAATCCTTTAGACCTTTTTTACAGCAGAATTACTATCTAACACAGTAAGTTATCTCAGAAGCCACTGTGACCACAGGAAATTGTTGAAACCAAAAGCTGTGAGATAGTGACTGGAGCCCTGCCCTAGGAGGACAGGACCCTCATCTAGTAGGCAGTTACAGTACCCAACAGTGCTGGCTTCAGCAGTGAATACTAAAACTGGACTGAGTCAGAGATGATCATGGCCCTTGGATGACATGCAAATCTGTGAAGTATTTACTATTTTTTGATAGTTACTGGACTTTTGGGAGTGATCACTTTGTAGTGCATACAGATGCCAAATTGTAGTGTTGTGCACCAGAAACATGAAAACAAAAACTCCTACAAGTATCCGATCAAACAAGGCTAACCTGGCCCCTTCTATGCAGGAAGCAATAATCAAAGTATGTGAACCAGCTTGAGTCCACCTGATCCAGGAACCAGGCCATGCCGCTTCCGGCTGCACAGGCCGCATGTTCAGAGCAGAGAGGGAAAGAGGCACCCATAAAGACCAGTTCCAAAGTGTTAAAAAGTTGTGTAATAAAAACTGTAGAAATCCTACTGCTGCATTAAGAGCGGTTCTTTGATTCAGGACCCTGTAAGAATTCAGAGCCGAGCAAAGGTATTCGGTGGGAGCTGCAGGGCAGGAATCTCCGTGCAAAGATCACTGCTGGCCTCAGCACTCTTTTCAAATGAGAATTAGTTCCGAAAATGGAAAAGAGCGCCCACTGGGCAGCTGATGGAAGGATGAACCCCAGAGGCTCCAGGGGCCCAGGGAATCAAAGAGCAATCTGAACAGGGTCACTTAGGGCACTGACCACGTAGTTAGTGAAACTTTAATGTTGAGATGACTTGGGCCAATTGAGGTTTACCTGGTTGCATGAATCCCAGGAAGTGCCTAATCAAGAAGCCTAGGAGGAATCACATTCTTACCTACCTATTTCTCTTTTTGGAGCATTTTGAAACTCTCATCCTCACCCTATTCCAAATAATGTTCATTGAGATTGTGTTTGAAGTGGCATTAATTTACTATAAAATCTTTTGGACTTCCTTTGAGTCAACTGAAAAGTATGCACATAGGAGAGAAGAAATAAAAGTTTTATCTCAAGGTCAATTTCACTTTTTATTGTTTAAAAAGGCTGTGTTTCTAGAAATCATCAAGTGTAGCTTTAATCTTTTAATGTGAGATAATGCCAAAACTAGAGTTTGTAATTTACATTCTCACTGAATCCAAGACTTTCCTGGGACAGAAAAACGAATAAATCAAGGGAGAGCCACCGTATTCTTTATTTTAAGCTTGTTACCAGTGTGGTAGTCCATACAAATAGGTCAAATAGATTGCATGTGCACTTGTGTAAATGAGACTCAGTTTCTCTGTACACTTCCCTGTACAGTATCCCTTTTTTCTTTACTGACTGACAGTTTTAAACAGCAGTTTTAAGTTAACAGCAACATTGAGGAAAAAGTACAAATATATTTTCCTATTTCCTCTGCTTCCACAAATGCATAGCCTCCCCCATTATCAACATGACTCACCAGAGTGGCACTTTTGATGACCCTACATTGACACATCATAATCACCCCAAATTCTTAGTTTATGTTACGGTTCACTCATGGTGTTGCATAGTCTATGAGTTTGGAAAAAATGCATTATGACATGCATCCATCATTATAATTACCCAGAGTATTTTCGCTGTTCTGAAAATCCTCTGTGCTCCAACTATTTATACCCCTATCACCCTCGCATTGCTTGGCAACCATGGATCTTTTTACTGTCTCCGTAGTTTTGTCTTTTTCAAAATATCATATATTTTGGAATTCTACATTGTGCAGCCTTTTCAGATTGGCTTCTCTGACTTAGAAATGTGCATTTAAAGTTCCTTCATGTATTTCCATGGCTTCATAGCATTTCTGTCTAACACTACGTAATATCCCATTGTCTCAGTGCACCAGTTTTATTTCTCCACTATCCCAATGAGCACATCTTGGTTGTGTTCAGGTTTTATCAATTATGAACAAGGCTACTTACTATAAATATCAACTCCTTTGAGTAAACACCAAAGAGTACGATTGCTGGATTGTATGTTAAGAGTATGTTTACTTTTGTAAGATACTGCCAAGCTGTGTTACAAAATGGCTGCGCACTTTGCACCCCCACCAGCGAAGACTGAGAGTGCTGGTTGCTCCACATCCACATCAGCATTTGGATTTGTCACTGTTGTGGGTTTGGCTATTGTAATAGCTGGGACATGGCATCGTCTTATTGTATTCATTTCCATTTCCCTGATGACACGTGATGTGGAGCATCTTTAAAAATATAAGATTAAATTTTATTGTAGTCGTGTAAAACTTGAAAAGTAAGACACCATAAAATTTAAAACAAAAATATAAAATAAAATTTTAAAAACCCACAATAAGATAGCTCAAAAAGGAAAGAAAATAAAGATCTAGTAAGGGAGCAGGTTAAAGAAGAGGCTCTAAAATGAGATTTGAATAGGGTTTCAGGGCCAATGAACCCTTCAAAGGTGCTGCATCCAGTATCAGCTCAGGGTGCGCTACAGGAGCCGGTACAGGTAATGAATCTTCCTTCAGGTGTGCTGGGTCCACTGGAGCTCCTGGTTTCATGAAGGAGACACTGCAGGTGCATACCATGCTTCTCCCTTGAAGACTGCTGGCTCCAGTGCTGCTCATGGTCTCTTGCAAGAGCCAGTGCAAGTGAAGTGGATGCTTCTCCCCTGAGGGCTTCTAGCTCCAGTGGAGGCTCAAAATCTCTTGCAGGAGCTAGTGCAGGTGTAGGTAATCCCTCTCTCTGGAGGGGAGCTGGCTCCGGTGCCATCTCATGACCTACCACAAAAGCCAGTGCAGGCACAGGTGACAGTTCTCCCTTCAGGCTTTTGGACACAGTGCTAATACCTGGTCTTCTGCAGGAATTAGTGCAGGTATAGGTGGTGCTTCTTCCTCCAAGGGTGCTGTGTGCAGGGCCATCTTCAGTTTCCCTGCAACTGTCAGGGCAGGTGCTTTAGATGGTTCTCCCTTCAGAGGTGCTGGGTCCAGTGCCAGTTCGTTGTCATGTGAAGGAACCAGGTGCAGGCTCACGTGATTATTCACCCTTTAGGGGTGCTGGGTCTAGACTCAACTCCTCCTTTGCAGGAGCCAGTGCAGGTACACATGATAGTTCTTTCTTTAGGGCTGCTGGCTCTAGCACCATCTGGTCCAGGTGATTTTTCTCCTGGAGGGGGCGGTGGGTCCTGTCCCAACTCAGTGTCTCCTGTAGAAACTGCTCCACATGCCAGCCTTTGCTCCAGAGCTGTGAATGGAATGGATGTTGGTGCTGGCTGAATTTCTAGAGTGGCCTCTAGAGGTGGAGGGACAGTTGGTTGTGAACATTCCTCTAGTTCTAGAGTGGCCTTTACTTCCACACTGGCTCTGCACCTACACCTAGCTCCTCAGGATGTACAGACAGTGAAGCTGGATCTGATACTGATTCCCAAACTGGTGCTAGAGCTTCAGGTTCTGCCTTCATGGGCTCCAGGTCCTTTAGCCCAATTGGATGAATGTGGACATTGTGTTTCAGGTGGGAATCTTAAGTACTCAGCTCCATATAACCCTTGGGTAGGATCCTAGGGAGTGGCCTGGAGGCTTCTGGGCAATAGACCTTTCCTAGCCATCCCCAAACTCTGGGTCTGGAGATCCCTCAGCTCCCACACTCACCCCAAGCTTGCCCTGGCCCTTGTTGGAGGTGTGGCACAGGGCACCTGCCCCTCACTCAGGGAGATGGAGCAGGTGTCCCCATCAGCCATTTCCTGGTCTACCTCCTGGGTGGAGCTCTGCAATAACAGAGACCAGCCGCCTGTCCGGAGGCATCAGAGCCCTACCTGATGCTAGATGCTGCTACTTTTGTCCACTAGAACTTCTGCTCACAGATCAGGTGCAGATTTTTGTCTACATAGCCCTCTACCTGGGTGAAATGAGATTTACCTCCAGGGCTTGGGATAAACCTTAGGCAGAAGGGCACTGTTCCATGCTCCACTTCCATCCAGGCCACCTTGACCTGTGGCGTGAACATGACGAGCCCACCAGGCTTCTTACCGCTCCTCAGCGTGCCTGGTCTTGGGGTGTGCCCTCCCCAAGTAAGTTCCTCTTTCACTGAAACACACATGGAAAGGAGACATACAGCTGCCCATGTGGGATGAGAGCAGTGGCCCTCCCTGAACAGGACTACCCTGGGCCTCTCTGTGTTACCTTTGGGTCCCTCTGGGAAAAGACATGGAATGAGACCTGACCAAATGTCAACAGCATTGGAACAGGCCATCGGTGCAGGTTTTCCTGAGGCCACAGCTAGAGACCTGGGGTTGCAGCAAGAGAGCATGTTTTTCTCTTGAGCATCTCTAGCCAAGTGGGCTGGGCAGGCAGGGTCTTCCCTAGCACTTTGCTGCCTGATTACCAGGGTTCTGACTATTGTTGGGCTCTATCATGCGAAAGTGAAGTCATTGCTTGGGGTCCCTTCTCTGAGTTTCCTCTTTAGAAAAGAGCTCCCAGAGGCCCCTCTGGGCTTCTCTCTGCTAACCCTACAACCCACAGCATACACGGTTATACCAACAAAGCCCACCAACAGTCCTGGAGACATCTAGGTGCAGCCAGGGCTCCAACTTTGAGGACACAGAGCTGGGTTCAGATTCATCTCTTCTTGTTGTTTTAAATTAAATTCATTGGGGTGATGTTGGCTAATGAGATCACGTACTTTGAAGTGTACAACTATGTAATACATCATCTGTATATTGAATTGAGTAAATCACCTAAAGTCTAATCTACTTATGTCACCATGTATCTGACTGCCTTTTTCCTCTTCAGCCTCTCCCACCCTTTCCCCCTCTGGTCACCACTCTACTGTTGTCCATGTCTATGAGTCTGTTTTGTTGCTTTAAGTTTTATATTCCACATATGAGTGAAGTCATATGGTTCTTGGTCGTTTTTGTCTGACTTCACTTAAAACTACAGGCCTATCTTGCTGCTAATGGCATTATTTCATCTTTTTTTATAGCTGAGTAGGACTCTATTGTCTGTATGTAACACATCTTCTTTATCCAATCATTTATCAGAGGACTCTTAGGATGTTTTCATGTCCTGGCTACCATGAATAATGCTGCAATAAACATAGGGGTATATATACCTTTACAAATACACGTTGCTAAATTGGGGTGGTAAATATCCAGAAGACGGATTGCTGGGTCATACGGTAGCTCTATTCTTATTTTTGGGGGGGATCTCCATGTTGTTCATCATACTGGTTGCACAAATTTACATTCTTCCAAGGAGCAAATGAGGGTTTCTTTTTATCTATGTCCTCTCCAACACTCATTATTACTTGTCTTGTTGGTAGTAGCCATTCTAATCTGTGTGAGATTGTATTCCAGTTTGGTTTTGATTTGCATTTCCCTTACAACTAGTAAAATTGAGCATCTTTTCATATATCTCTTGGCCATTTATATGTCTTTTGGGGAGAAGTGTCTGTTCAGGTCATCTACCAATTTTTTTAATTGGGTAATTTGTTTCTTTTTGTTGTTGAATTGTATGAGTCTTTATGTATTCTGGAAATTCACCCCTTTTTGGAGGCATTGTTTGCAAATATTTTCTCTTATTAAGTTGGTTTATTGATGATTTCTTTTCCTGTACAGAAGCTTTTTAGTTTGATACAATCCAACTTACTTTTGCTTTTACTTCTATTGCCTTTAGGGTCAAATTTATTAAATACTTTCTGAGACCAAGGTCCGTAAGATCAGTAACTACATTTTTTTTATGTATTTTACTGTGGTCTTGTATTTAGCTTTTGGATCCTTTTTGAGTTATGTTTTATGTATGGGGCCAAAGAGCAGTCTAGTTTCATTCTTTTGCATATGGCTTTCCAATTTTTTTAGCACTACGTATCGAAGAGGCTCCCTTTTCTCCATTGTATGTTTTTGGCTTCTTCATCAAAAATTAGTTGCTCATATTTATGTGAGTATATTTCTGGACTTTTAATTCTGTGACAATGGTCTGTGTGACTGTTTTTCTCTGAATACAACACTGTTTTGATTATTGGAGCTTTGTAGTATAATTTGAAGTCATGGAGTGTAATATCACCAGCCTAGTTGTTTTTAATCAGGACTGCTTTGGCTATTCAGGTTTTTTTTGTGTGTGTGATTTCATATAAATTTGATGATTTTTTTTTGTATTTCTTTGAAAAATGCCATTTGGATTTTGATGGAGATTGAATTAAATTTGTATATTTCTTTACATAATCTGGCCATTTTAACTATGTTGATTCTTCCAATTCATGAACAAAGAATAGTTTGATTTTTTTGTGTTTTTAATGTCTTTCATCAGTCTTATAGTTCAATGTACAGGTCTTCACATTCATTGCTAAATTTATTTCAAGGCATTTTATATTTTTGATGCAATTGCAAATTAATTTTTTAAAAAAATGTCTGTTCTGAAATGTTATTGTTAGTAGATAGGAATGCAATGGATTTTTGCACATTAATTTTATATCCTGAAACTTTATTGTATTTGTTTATTGTTTCTAATAATTTTTGAT
>VMDR010029976.1:0-12537 GCA_007922815.1 Macrotus californicus
AGCTATCTTTTTTTTGTGAGCTAATGATTGTTTGTAGTAGTATGCTTTGATTCTTTTCTTTTTATCATTTTTCATCCATTACAGGCTTTGCTTTGTGATTACTATAAGGCTCTCACAATACATCTTATATTTATAACAGTCCATTTTTAGTTGTGTCATATAGTGATTTACATGAAAGTACCTGTTTTCTGTCCCCATTCCTGGCATAGATCTCCTCATACCCTTGGGACTTTCTAAGTGGTGAGTGTGATGAAGGTGTCCTGGTATTTATAACAAGCCCTACGCAACTGCACCTGCGTTTATGTTAATGAGGTGACTTTTTAACAGCACCTAAAGATGGGGACTGGATGCCAGGGGAACCAACTGTGTCTTTAGATGGTTGGAACCTTCAGCCCCACCCCTCACCTCTGGGGACAGTGGAGGGGCTGGAGATTGGGTTCAATCACCAATGGCCACTGCTGTAATCAATCATGTCTCAGTGGTGAGGATTTCCTAAAACCCCAAGGACAGGGGCTGAAGAATTTCTGGTGGCCACATGGAGGAGCAGGGAGAGTGGGGCCCCAGCAGAACATGTGGTCACTCTGTGCTTTTCCCCCACACCTGGTCCTATGCATCTCTTCCCTCTGCCTGTTCCTGAGTGGTACCCTTTGATAATAAACCAGCAATCTAGCAAGTGCAATGATTCTCTAAGTTCTGTGAGACCCTCTAGAAAATTAATTGAACCCAAAGAGGGGATTTTTGGAACCTCAAATCTACATCTGTCTGATTAGAAACACAATTAATAGCCTGGACTTGAAATTGGCATCAAATGTTGGGGGACAGGTGGGGTAATCGTGCAGGACTCAGCCCTTAATCTGTATCTGATGCTGTCTCCAGGTAGATAGTTACAGAATAGTGCTCAACTGTAGAACATCCAGCTGGTGCCTGAGACTTGCTTGTTGCTGTGGGTAAAACCCCCACACCTTGGAGTAGGAGCAGGATTATTAACCTTAAAACAACTGCAGCTGCATAAAAAGTTCTATACATTTACTTTCTCACCTCTAATTTATGTTGATATCCCAATTTACATCTTTTTACATTGTGTATAAGTACTATAGCTACAGTACTTTTAACTTTTGTTTTTAACCTGTATCCTAGAGTTCAAACTGATTGACACACTACCATTTCAGTGTTTGAATTTGACTATGTGTTTACCTTATACCTGTGGATTGTATGCACTCATGTTTCCATGTTACTGATTAGCATCCTTTTTCTTTAGGCTCTAAAGATACCCTTTAGCATTTCTTATCGGGCAAGTTCTAGTGGTGATGAACTCCCTCAGCTTTTGTTTGTCTGAGAAAGTCTTTATCTCGCCTTCATTTCTGAAGGATAACTCTGCTTGGTAAAGTATTCCTGATTTGTTGTTTATTTCTCTGAACACAGTCATGTGTCACTTACTGATAGGGATACAATCTAAGAAAGGTGCCGTCAGGCAATTTCTTTATGGTACATCATAGAGGCACTTCCACAAACCTGGGTGATACAACCCACTGCATGCCTCGGCTGCATGGTGATATAGCCTATTGCTCCCGGGCTGCACACCTATCGAGCAGGTTACTGTGCTGAACACAGGATTAAATCAAGCACAAGAGAAAATGTTGCAAATCAAAAGACAGGGTAAAAGCAGCATAGTACAGCATACTGTCTTACAGCAAATTTTTTTTAAATAAGTAGGAAGTGTACACTCCAAAATAATAAAAAAGTGTAGTGTAATAAGTACATAAACCAGTAACATAGTCATTTATTGTCATTATTATTCATTATGTGCTATTTATAATTGCATGTGCTATAATTTTGTGATACTGATAGACAGTAGGTTTTTACACTAGCATCAGCACAAATGTGAGGAATGCACAGTGCTATGATGCCACTACATGAGAGACACTTTCCAGTTCCATTATTGTATATTCAGTTCATCATGACGGAAAAGTTATTATGGGGCATGACTGTAGTTTGAATATATCGCCCCCTCTCTCCTGCCCTTTAAGATTTCTGTCAAGAGATCTGTTGATAGTCTTATCAGAATTCCCTTGTATATGGTGAGTCATTTTTTTATCTTGCTGCTTTCAAATTCTTTCTCTTTGATTTTTGAGAGCTTGATTTTAATGTGTGTACCACATAAATCACTGGATCTGAACTTGAGCCAAACTCTAATCAATGTCCCCCTGATTCTGGCATGAATCATGATGATTCATGATGCCAAAGGACTGCAAATTCTACCAGAATATCAGTTCGGTAGTGCACTACTCTGGCAGGTCCAGGAATGCGTGCTGGGGTGGGCATGGTCCACTCTGCCGCACATGGAAACGGAACCTTTCCACCCTGTGACACGAAGCCAATCGGATTCAAATTTATTCTCAACAAGATCACAAATACATTCTCTAAATCATATAAGCCACTTCAATGATATTTTAATAAATGAGACATTTATAATAATGCTCTTGTTTTCATTTTTACTACTTTTTCTGTTTTTATACTTAAGTTAAAACCATATTTTAAATTTCTGTGTCCTTAGATAATAAATGCCTTGGTGGTAAAGACCCCATTATCTCCAAACATAAGTACCCCCCAAATGTGAAAAGTACCCTAACATTCACACAGTGCCACGGTCCATCCATAGCTGAATATTTTATCTCTTACATCTTCTCTGCCATGAGACTGTGTTGAAATACTTTCAAGAACAAAACTCATCTTTATCAGAATATGACAGTGACAAGCTAATGACTGTCTTTGACATGGATGTGAAGAATAACACATTCACTCTCTTTACCCAAAAAACCGAGACAACACTGAAAAATTACCGGTAGAACTGCAGTAGCATGTCTGACCTTGGGCTCCACAAGTGCAAGTGTAAGAGGAGTGGCACTCACAAAGCACCACCCAGCTGCTAAGCAATGTAAGGGTCACTCAAACGAACAGGGGCCTCCGACATGGCGGATCAGGCGTTCACCTGGATATTTATTCCTTTGGGTATTTTGTGTGCAACAAACATGTTTATCAAATTTGTGTCAAGTCTGACAATAGATCAGTGTTGAAACTATTATAGGAGCAGAAAAGAAGGGAAGGGAATGATAAAGTGAGAACATGTATGTGTGTTAAAGATGATGGAGGACTCAGGACCAGAATCCAGAGGTCAAAGTCATGGCACAACAGACAATGTGACGTGTTGAAGGCCAAGAGCAGCAGGGGAGGCCGAAACGCAAGGAAGAGACAAGGGAAGAAGAGGTGAGGGAAAACGCTTTCCGTCTAATCATTGTGTGAATTGAAAAACGTGTCAGAAGATTGGAAGTTTTGCAGGCTTTTATGTAGGGTCAAAATGTGATCAAATTCATCATCAAAATTAATTTTATGGAATAGTCATCACATGCACATACGCGGCCAAATTCTAAAGGCATTAAAAACTCTTAGGATTTCTCCTTCCAGTCATGACTAATTGAGTCATGCCACACTTTCTCTGCAGTCATATGTGAACATACAGCTAGGCCAAGAGTGGGAAACGGTGATACGCAGCCCAGGACTAGGGCTGCTGAGAGAAGGGAGAGCGCTGGGCACGGCCCCGTCACCGTGACCAGTGCTCCCCAGACGGAGAGTCGTGGGTTCTCCAGCTCATACTAACATGAACAGTGTCCGAAAGAACACAAATGCACTCACACATGTGTCACTTCACATATCAGCTCATTACGGGTATAAATGCCTCACATTATTATCATCACATCTATCTTAGAAATGCAGAGTCTCTGTCCCTGTTTCTGTCTCTCTCCTTAGAGCAGCTATCTCCCAATCTATATATTTGCCTGTTTATATAGTATATACATGCACATGCACACAAATGTGTATAGTTTTATAATTTTTTTCCTAAGATGCAACATGGCATACTGCAGTTGTAATCTGCATTTCCCATATTATGCAAGAAGCCCTGCATGCTTACTCATATTTAAGAGTCATGTTAGTTTTATTTTCCACCATATTTGTACTCTATAACTATTTTTCTATTGAGTTGCTCCTTTTGCTGCAATTTGAGTAAAGTTATTTTATGTATTAAGGACATCATCCTTTATGGGTTTTAAGATTTATAGATATTTTTCTTGGTATCTCATTTGCTTTTAAATTTTGTCCGATGCTTTTTTTTTCTATGTATTTATAATATGTTATAAGGAAAAGCTTATCAAGCATTTCTTTTATGTTTTCTACTTTTTTGTAATTATAGAAACCTCCACACTCCAAAATTAATACAAAAAAATAAAGCTTTCATGATTTCTCTCATACCTCCATGGTTTCCTTTGGAACATGCTGTCTGGCTAATCACCCAGGTGGCAGCGTGGAGGGCAGTTTCATGAAGGACAGGACTTGGGGCGACATTCAGTCTGGGAAATGCTGTGGCCATCCGTCAGAGAGAGACAGAGGACACACACGGGTCTGGGAGTGCAGGGTGTGAACTCCTGCACTAAAGGATGAGAGGCTCCATTTGAACCCCCGCACACACACATCCACGGTGAATTTCTCCTCATACACTGACGTAGCTTGTGCCACAGTTCTGTGAGGTCCAGAAGTCATATTTTAATAAGTAAACTCATCTGTGATTAATAACATCTTTCATCTGAGAGACTGAAAAGTAAATATTGATTTTGGAATTTATTTTTTCTGTTCAAATCTGATACATCACTTAGTAACTAAAATAATGAACCCATGTCAGCTATTATTTAACTTTGTTCTTATAATTTGTATTCTCACTTTTAAACCTTTCAAGAATCCTTGAAAAGTTTAGCAAAACTCGCTCATGTGAACATAAATGAAAATTAGTCTTTTTGCTTCATGACAAAAGTTGCAATTTATTAAATGCCATTAAATCTGATGAGACTTTTTAAGGCCCTCCTCATGCCGTCAAGCTGACATCAGCTTATCCTGAGATGAATCAATTAGGAATTTTAGTGACATATTCAGGACACTCCATCCACTTCAGATGTGGGACACAGCCCGCCTCCCTGTGCTTATTCCTGGTTGAATGACTAGCAGAATAGTTTGAGTAATTATTTTTTTGTTTGAAAGAATACTCCTTAATTAGAGATTCACTGTCCAATAAATCTAGGTTCTCGGAAGAGGTGGATTCAGGAGGCAGCTGAGATAAAACCTTCAGATTTCCATTTACTTCTAGGGAGCATTCTCTATGTAGATGAGGGTAGTGAGGTGTGTAGCTGGGCTTCTCCCTGAAGCCACAGCACGCTGGGGACATCATAGATGCAACACAAATGTCCATCAAGCCTGCTAACCACTCGATTTTTTTCATACGTTTCTGAGGTTGTTAATCACCCTGCAGGACCAGAGGAGTCCGCCCTCTTGTTCAAACACAGGGAGCACCCCACTGTGGCTGGGGCCTCGCTCTCCTCGGGGACATCACCACAGTGAGGCGGTGCATTCCCCACTGCCCTGCTCTGGTTACTGTCGCTGTGTGAAAATTACCCGAGAATTCAGTGGCCTGAAACAGCCGACATCTGTTCCATTTCTCTGATTGATACACCGTACCTGTACCTTGCCCTTGGAAACTCATGTAGGATGGCAAACTGAGGCAATCCCCGGGCTCACCTCATTGGTTTCTCATCTGTCCGGGATCCCTGTCCTTCTCGCCCTATGTCTAGTGTCTCTAGACCCATTTTTTCATGGATATTGTTAAATTCTGTTTGTTTTGGGTCAGAGGGTAAGCCTTGTCTCCCTTTGTTTCTTGGCCTGAAGCAAAAGTCTTTCCTGAGGTTCTCGATTATCACTCTTTTTAAGGTGGCTTCCCTCTCTTTTAGGCCAAGCAGATATTTAAATCTGACGGGACTTTCTCACTTTGAAGCTTTTTTGTGAGTCCTCTGGGTACTTACTGCTGACGGCTACTGAATTCCTCATCACGGACCAGGGCCGACTCTCCCGTAGCTCCTGTTTACTCCCAGACACTGGCTGTTTCCAGTTCCCCCAAACTGCTGTCTCCACTCGCTGACCCCGTAAGGTCTTAATTCCGCTGTCCTCGCTCCTATATTTTGCCCTGAGAAGATTCAATTTTCCTCATCCCAAAATGGCTTTCTTGTCTTATTACCGGGACTTAACAGACTCGGGGTGCCAAACACATCCTCTTCCCTTTCACATATTTCTGTCAGTGGGAAGTGGTCTTGACCTCGGCGCACCTGTCAGAGCAGAAACTCGACGGCCAAGGCCACCTGTGCCGTGTCTGGCGCTAACTCACAACACGACCTCGGGCCGCACTGCGGACGTCTGCTTCTTGATGTCCTCATTCCTTCTTTACCTTTCTTCTTCTACACACTCACAAAGGGGTTGTTTACCATTTATCCACTTGTCTGTCTATCTGTCTATCATCCACCTATCTAGTAGTTATATATTTTTATTTATCCACATGTCTATATTTAAATAACTCAGAAATTAGCTTTCATTTGAAAAAGTAATCCATGTGCATTGCTGTGGAGAGTTTTGGGAGAAATCCAAGATATTTGAACAAAAAAGAAATAGAGAGAGAGAAAAGAGAGAGACCATCACAGCAGGGGGCCAGAAAATAGCATGTTAGAGCCAAATCCTACTTCAAATGTGTTCTTTGAAATTTTAGGAGGCCTTTTTACTTCTAAGTAAGTATGTCTTGATTGACTTAGGTAGTCCATTCTTCCAACCTATTAAAGTGTCCTATAGTAGCAATTTTTCTGTGCTATTTAAGAGCTAACTGCCTAGTAATTTTTGTCACACCTAACAAAGCTGGGATACTTATCAACTCCATGGTAGGTACAGTTTCCTAGTAACTTTTCAAGAGTAAGACATTGGGGTAAGCTTTGAATAACTTGAGGAAATGAGAGCAAGTTAGGGGAGAAATGCCAGGCCAAGATTCACATTGAAAAATGACTTTCCCTGAAGCAGACTGACATGGACCAGAGGGGAGGGGGAGGGGGATAAGGCAGGAGAGAAAGGGAAGGGCCTAGTTAAAGAACAAGTATAAATGACTCATGGACATGGACAACAGGGTGGGGATTGACTGTGGGAGTGGGGGGTGAGTGGGGCAAGGGAGAGCAATGGGGGAAAATTGGGACAACTATAATAGAATGACAATAAAAAAATTACATTCAAAAAAAGAAAATTGTCTTTCCCTGAGAAAAACACCATCATCATGAAGATCAAAGCAACACAAGCATTTATGGAAGGTCCAGAAAACCACTGTGGGATTACTCGAAGGTAAATGGAATGCATTAGGATGTCTGTGCATCTGCAGGGAAAAAAAGTGTTTAGCCAGAAAACAGAGACACAATATCAAACTTGTGCATGTTATATTTGAAAGAAACATAATTCATTTACATCATTTCCCATGGCTCTCTTCTAAGACAAGCAAGATATTTTTAATTAAATTGTAAGTAGAGTTTTTTCCTACCTCTCGTGTCTGTTTCACACCAAATATCTAGTGATGCTCAGGATTTTTTATGCTCTTTCTCTTTCTAATTCAGAAGGCTGCAGCTGTCGGCAGCGGATGATTGGCAGCTTCATCACGGCAATGTACCTGCTCATGCATCGCATCTCAGGTAGAATGTTTTGGCAAAACATCAAATCACCCAGGTAACTCAACACCCCTACAGCCCAGGTTTGGTGTCCTGTGACTTCTAGTTTAACCAAAACTGAAATCACCTTTGAAAAGGAAGAGATTTCAGACCGTCGATGAGATTCAGGAAAATACTCAGGGCAGCTGATGGTGATTGTGAGGTCCCAACATGTGCCTACTTTGAAGGGGACTGAGACATCATTGTCCTGTGTACAGTGATTCTTGTATCTTCTTCAACAAATGTCTCTAGTTTTCATAGTACGTGGCTGTATACTTTCTGGACGGACCTTCATATATAATAGATACTTCTTTTTGGAAAAGCTTATGACTTCAACCTTTCCTTCCAAATTATTGCAAGTCTCCCTGAGTAAACTTGCCCTCAGAAAAGACTTTGAACAAGCAAGTGAAGTAATTTTTCTGGTGCAACCCTGGTGCTAAACAGAGATAACTCCCTCCTGGTGAGAGTTACATAACAACTCTTGCTCCGCAGTTGGCTTTCAGATACTACCTTAAAGGTGACCTTGATTTACTTAGCTGATTAGTCAGTCGATAGTTTATGGAGTTCAATATTCTAAAGATTGATCAGAAAAGGAAACTTTTAATGCCCTTAATGAGGTCATTAGTGATATTAGCAAACGAAATGGAACCGAAGGACAATCTCAACAATACCCTTTTTAGTTCTAATAGCGAACCCCTGGGAAAGTTAATAGCTGGTGTAAATTGGTGCCTATTTCCTTTATCTCATCTCCTCTATCTGCCTTAAATAGATAACAGATACACTGAATATAAATTAGAAGCATTGCCTCTCTTCCAAACTTGACTCTTAAAAAAGTAAATGAGTAAATCTTTATAAACTCGAGGAAAATTTTTATGGAGAGTCAATAGTACTTTTATAAAGTTGACACTTTTTTCATGGACAATAACATAACTAACATTTTTCAATGTAGAATGCATTTATGATGCAGCTATTGATTCCGATTTCAATTTGTGAATGATTATCCCAGATGATAAGACTCCCAAGTCATAGGAAAGAAAGTGTCATCCAAAGAAACAGCTTTCCAAATAATAGGACAGTATGTGCTTTCATGTGCTCTGCCCCAAATGAGGACATACCATAAAATAAACTCTAGAGAGAGGTCAGGGATTGCTGATTTTTCACCCAGGTTTTGCCAAGTACCAGAGAACATAATCTTCTAAGCCTTGCCCTGCTCTTGTTTGGGGAATAATTTGACATGCCTTGCTTCCTCTATAAGTTTTACGTAAGAATCAAATCAGATAACGTGTGTGAAAGCATCATGAGACTATAAAACAATACATAAACAAATGACATTCGAGAAGTATCACTATGTTGTATTCAAACCTGACTCATATTACGCTTGTAAGCAGCAGGAAGAATTCTTTGATTATGGGGGTCTGTTGCTTCTTCTAAAGTAAATGAAACAAACCTAGGATGGCATGTTTGTCCCACAGCTAGAACCTGTGAAGTGGGACATCAACCTTAAATACAGGGTGGAGCAAAAGTGGGTTTACAGTTGTGACTACGTAAAACACAGAGTTTATTCATTAGTTATTGTATTATTTTCCATACAAACAACTGTAAACTTACCTTGGCCCACCCCTGCAGTTTATAATAAATGTGTAGAAAAACTGGTGATTAGTATGTCCAATGATATATTCAGTATAAATTTCTCATAATCTATACTAAAGAGAAAACTAAATAAAAGCACCAAAATAAAAGACCATGAGTACCTCCTGGAGACAAGCCAGGCTGGAGGCTGGGAGGCGGTGGCTTCATGGTGGAGAGGTCTCCTGAGGCTCAGTGAGTGCAGCGACCTCTGTAGGTGGGTTGAGGGACTACAGCAGCAAAGGCCGTGTTGACTGACGTTGGATGATTTCATTATTGCTTGTAGCTTCTTTTCCTCCAGAGAGCCTTGGGAAGTTTATAAGCTTTCACGTGTTGGTGAGTCTTTAAAGGGGCAGTGACGTTCTTCCTTCAGGAAAGAAGTGTCTGTCCTCTAAGGGGCGCTGGACGGGAGTGTGCCTTTGTATCCTCCTCTGCGATTTGTGAAGCGGGACAGAAATGATTAGGTGACCTGATTAAACGTTTTGGAATGCTACGCAGATACAAAGCATCCTACCCAAAAGTGCTTACATTTGCTGAACGCCTCTGAAATGGAGTGTCATTCACTCCTAACGCCACAGTTTTAGGCCATGGTGCCCGTTATGTAACTTTCATCTCACAAAAAACTCCCACACGCTAATATTACTCGATGCTAAGGGACGTCAGCGGACAGCTGAGTCACCTAAATAGCCAAAGTGTCTGCTTCTTAAGCAATTTTAAAATCAAATAAATCCTAATTTTAGTTTTTAATAAACTTTACATTTGAGAAGACTATTAATCATGATCAGGGGGAGAAAAAGAATTAGCATTAATTAAGCCCTCATAATATGTGAGGCAGCATTTGAATTCTACCCAATTTTATCATCCCAGTGACCTCAGAATATCAGTTTTAACTGATTTGCAGATGAAGAAACTGAGGCTCACAATGGCTGAGTCACTTGACCAAAGCCACTCCAACCGTAAGTGGCAAAACCTGAACGTGAAGAAGGTCTGCCAAATTCCAAAGCTCCCCTCACTTCCCCCAAACTTATCATGCTCTGTAACTGTTTACAACAAATGTCCCACTGAATAGCCAGCAGATAGATGATTAAAAGTAAAATCACAAACTAATAATAAAATAAAAATTATATTTCATTTAGTGGGCTGGCATTTGCTACTATGTTGAAGGTTCTATTCCGTGTGCATGCAGCCATATGGTCCATGTACTGGGGAGGAAGGGACATGTTTCATAGAATAAATTCGTAAGAACATTTTGCTGTATTCCAGGCATCTGCTTTATATGTTAGCTCATTTAATCTTCTCTGTGATGCTACCGGCACCATTTACAGGTGAATCGAACGAGGTACTGTGATGCCAACAGCAGAGCTGTCTCACCTGGTTCAGGTGGACACCTGATAACCCTGTCGACCTGGTAAGGAGCCCTTTTCTCCAGGGTTGGGGCTCATTCATTCTCCGTGGGCATGTCTTCATTCCTTATCCCAATAGGGGGCGCTCCAACATCCCATCTCCCAGGTCTACAGGGGCTGAGCACTGGGTGTGCCCAGAACACTCCTGCCTTCCGTTGCACCCTCTGAAACTACATTACTTACCAATAAATAGTCTGTGATTTTCCCGAGGCCAAGGCCACGTTCTCCCATTTACCCTGCAGAAAAGGAATCCCCATGGGGTGAAGCTGCTCCTCCGGAAGGTGAGCCACAGTGCTCTCCCTGCAGGAAGAGGGCTGAAAGGAGACCCATGTTTTTCTAGTCTCTGCTGACCCAACTTTGAAATTTTAGTCTTTCTTCAACAGTAGTCTTTCTTCCCCTTTAAAAACCCACGCTTGTGTCACCGCACAGTGTAGGCTGAACCTGGTGTGTGCTCACTAGTGATTGATCGCTCCTGTACAATAGGGTCACGTGGTCAAGTGATGGCACGGGGACTGGGACCCAGGCTGCTTCTACGCAATCAAACCGTATTTATGAATTAAGCTCAAATTAACCTAAATTCATATTAAAAATTCCCATATATCCCTGTGGGACTCCTAACATTCATTTATTTTTGCTTGCGATGATATCACTAGGCATTACCAAACAAGAGAGCTGAGAATTCCAAGCAAACGGGAACTTAACCCAGGACATATTGGAGTAAGTGAGACCAGAGGCAGAGTTTTTCTGGCCAGGGCAGACCAGCACAACACCGAATCTCTGGGAGGAAGACAATGGCATTTGAAATGGAAGTGGAAGAGACAGGTGGTCGCTCAGGAGTTAGGCAGACCTGGTTAGAATCACTGCTTCAGGTCTAAATAATTGTGTGAATTTGGTCAAGTTAGCTCACGTGGCTAAGTCTCTTTTGTTTCTAAAGTGGGGTAGACAATAGTATTTACTTCATAGGGTAGTTAAGCGATGAAAGAAAACGTGCACAAAATGTCTAAAACACTACCTGGCACACCGCCTACATGCAGTTTACCCTCACTGGTAATGTCGTCTGTGTGAGCACGTTCATGGTAGCCAGGTGAAACTCAGGCACCGCCAAACTCACGATAAGAATTACCACAGCTTAATGACTCAGGTCAAGGGACGTGTCACTAACTTTGCACTTAGCCCTGCATATAAATCGTTATTGTAAGTATTCTACAACAAATTAAAAATGCAGAAGGCAGCATCTGAGTGCACACGCAGATATAAATAACAGTATGACCCCAACGACATTGTATTAAAAGTGAAGTAATAACTGAATTAGACATTGTTCCACTTAATGAGATGCAGAAGGAATGATAGTTCAAAATACATGCCAATAAATCACAAAAATATAACATCTGCCTGTAACTATGAAATGAAATTATTCTTTTTAGCAAATGCGTAGCTGTTTCTTATCGGAAGGGGCCACGTGGTTCCATTTCCCAAGGGATGCTTTCACAAACAATGGTTTCAGTTATGTGTAACTTCTAACTCACTTGAGAGACAAGCTATTTCACCTCTACAAATTAGAAACCTTGTCTTGGCCTCTCCTGTGATCTGAGGATTGGTTGACAGGGACTAAACACAAATGGCCTTGGATGTGAAAATTGGAAATTCCACCTTCTGCTCTGGATGAGACGACACTACAGGTATTCAAGAGATGGAGAGAATAAACATGATAGCACTTCCTTGTTTCAGAGTGTGTTCCTATATTGCAGTTTCAGCAACACAATGGAGACAATATTGGATTCTCACTTGGAAAACGATATATTTGTGTGTGATTTCCATGGTGTTGGAGGAATTATTTGTCCGGTCTTCTGTTGGTTTGCATAGCTGAGTGTATTCAAAGAGCTCTATGAAGTCCATAGGAATAA
>VMDR010029977.1:0-12543 GCA_007922815.1 Macrotus californicus
GCAGCATAGTCAAAGGGGTCTTCTTTGAATGAGGTAAGAAGAAATGCTGTATATATTTCATGAGGATTACTTACAAGTGCAGTAGCTACATTGTGTCATCAGAAATTACTTATTCTTACCCTTCTGACTCAGGATTACAATTAAAAAGCACAAATTTACAATATAGGCTGTGCAATTTCAGCATGTCCTCTTCCCCTATTGGATGAACTTTTCCTAGTCAATTCTAGTAACATGCTAACAATTTTAATATACTCATGTATTTGTTGACTGCTTTCTCATTTTGCCAGCTAATCAGCCAAAAGCTATAGGCATTCTCCCACACCATCTTTACACCTAATGTCTACAATCACTCATTCATAGTCATTCACAAAACAAATGGCTGTCGAATCCAATTCCTATAAATCCCAGCACTCTCTCTACCCACACCTCATGACCATGACCAGCAAAATCCCTGAAGACCATGGTTAACGCGCACACAACTTTCTTCCTGTCACTCACGAGAAAAGGGCTGTGAGACTGGATTCAAATTCCGCTGCCATTAGCAGTTGATTTGATGGTCGAATTTTACTCATTGAAGAAACAGATCTTCTAAATTTTATAAAACAGTAATAAACCAAACAAGAACTAGTTTCTGGTGTTAGTTATCTTATTAGCCAGCCTGGAACGTCACATTTTCTGTGCGCGCTGTAGCTTCGTTCTAGGGGACACTAATTAGTTTTAAATGGTGTTAAATACCACCCCTGCAGTTGCAAGTGCTTCTCTGGGATTTTTACCAGAGAAAAGAACTCCTGTAATTTAAAACCACTTTGTTTTCTTCCGTCACAGATTTTACTGAAACGCTGACCTGTAGAAATATCAAAGGTTTCTCACCCTTCTCCCATTGCCATTAGTCTGCATTTATTTTCTAACACATCTTTTCCCCTTGTACCCATGGCTCTCCCATAATTCCCATCCCCCAAATTGCTTTCAGCAGAGAAAACGCATTTAGCTAGTTAAGCCCTTCTCTCTTTTCCTCCCTCCTTACAAAGCCTTGGCTACCCTTAAATAAAATTCTCCAACAACGTGTCAATTTTATATTGGCCACAAAGACAACTTCTGTTGGGGGAGGGTAAGGAAAGAGGGACTGGAGCTTGGCTGTCCCTTTCCACAGACAGGGATCTTTGTGGAGATCAGAAAACATTTCCTGCATAAAAAATCAACACACGCTCTTTTTGCAGGGTTTGGGAGCAAGAACGAATCTTTATCAGCCGTGACCCCAAACGAATGGCACACATCCATTAACCATCCAAACAGGAAACTAATTTCCTCAAAATATGTCAGCTTTCTTGCATTATTAAACATAATACACAATCTGAAATCCTCTGGTAGCTCCCCCACTGGGGATTGGGTGAAAGCTATAAATCACTCCTGTACTTTCTTCTTCCTCCGCATTTCCGTTGCACTGTTTTCCCGTCTAGCTCATCTCAGAGAGCTCCCTCTCCTCGGTGTGTATCAACAGGGGACCAAGAAGAGCAAAACATCACGCCAGAGGGATCATCAGGTCTTATCTTAGAGAATCAGCTTGTGATTTAATATTGCCCTCCCCCTGCCCGATCGTGGTTTCACAACCTGGGGACCCCAGAGTTGGTGCTTCCAGTGGGGTTCTCTTGACCCAAGAAAGAGGGAGCACGAGGGATTTATTGTGTAAAAAGCATCTGAACACGACGGACCTGTGGGGGTGGGGGGCACCCTTGTAGCATGTATCAGGAAGTCATTTGGTCCAAACACGCTTGCTATTGACTTTGTGTCACCTTTTAGTCCTGCTGCCCCAAACCTTGAAAGGGGTGCGGGGAGATGGGATAGAGAAAAGGAGAGCGGAAGTGAAGGGGACTGGAGCATAAAGGAGATGGCTACAAATCTATTTCACAGGTGTCGTGAGTGTGTGTGTGTGTGTGTGTGTGTTTCCCAAGGGCTGCAGCCTAATCCTCACCAATCTCCAGCGCAAATTGGCTCTGTGTTTTTTCATCTTTTCTCCTGAATATTCCACCCACACTTCCGAGGCATGTGGCCGAGAACTATCCCATCCTCACCTCCCCATCTCTTACATTTTGAATCCTGAAACTAGCCTAAGGAGACCTTTATCAGTGAAGATCACAGAGCAAATTAATCCAAAGATGGTAGAGTTAAAGGTGCAACACTGAGGCCCACGTGTTGAAATAGCACGTTTCAACTCCATCCCCAGACGCCCCCTCCCCTCCCCTCTCCCCATCTTCCCCTTTCTGCTGGACACTTACCTTCTTTGGGCGGTCGCTTGGCCTCCCTGGTAAGATTGCAGACCTGGGTGGTTTGCAGCTCCTGGGTCAGGCAGCCCTCGGTCTGCTCGTTCAGGGGTAACACCACGTTATTTAACAAAACCAGCGACTGGTCGTCAATCCCCCACTCTCCCAAATGCTGAGGGCAGGTGCATTTTGTATACATGATCCCACATGCTTCTGTTCTCCCATTTTCTGATTTTAAGCAGCTCTCCAACCAAGTGCATAACACATGGCAACCAAACTGGCTTGGGCTCACCTTGTTCAATACCAAAAACTCAAAAAAAGATTTCTGGTCTTCTTCCCCTTTTTTCTGTAATCCTGGGAAGTCGGTTGGAAATACCCGACGAATCTGAATAAAATTTTTATCATACTGTAGAAAAACAAAAGCATTCTTGGAATTGCAGAGTTGCATTATAGAATGATTCTTTCTTAAAAGATCCTTTATTTTCTCATGAGAAAAATGATCAAACTGATAAGCCAGGAGGGAAAAGTTAGAGCAGCTAAGGTCCTTTTTGGAAAATTTCAGGTAAATGCTATATTTGGTTGGATCTGGATTCTCCAGCGTCCAAGTGCAGTTTGTAAAGTTTTTGGGAAACATTTCACTTACAGAATACGATCCGTAAATGACTCCCTTCACCAAAGTTGAACACCAGAAGTCTTGGGCAGCATTAAATCCAAACATAACCAGGAGATAGGTGGAAAATATATAAATCAGCAGGTTACGAACAGCCTTCATCCTATGTCATTTGGCCTGTAGAAATGGCAATGAAAGTAAAATGCAAGTAGGAGTCTACGTGCATTGAAATAAAGAAACTCCTCCAATATTACAGCCAGCTGTTTTCAAGATTTCAGTTTTAAAAAAAAATCCTTTTTAAAAAGAAGGGCAGGTAATTTTTATTTTATAACGCCAGGAAAATATCTGTTGCTGTGTGAACAGCGCCCTCAAGTGGTCATTCACAATGGCCAAATTCTGTACATTTAATTTAAAAATATTGAATAAATTAATAGGAATGCCCTAATTTATCTACCAGGATTTACTCCAAGTGCATTATAATTCTATTGAAAGAAGAGAAAAACATGAGTTTTTATATATCTTAGCCTAAATGTTAATTTTTGAAATATTTTTAAGCAACCTATACAACCTTTTTTCTCCTTCAGCCTTCTGCCTGCAGTGAACATCATCATACAAAATCTAATCTGATAATCTGGGAACAGCTGTCATCACATTTCTTTTCCCTTAATTATGAAAGTAATTATGTTAAATGAAACTACAGTTTTAAAAGCACAAATGGTAATTTGTTGCAGGTGAAACATACTTTCCTAAATGCCTCTACTACATGTCTTTGCAGGGGCCACGGTGGGAACTGATGAGAAACTCCTGTGCAAAAACACCAGCATTCAGGTGGATTAACAATTTTAAAAACATCATCATTCTAGAAAGGGCAAAGGTGGGCACATACTCAGATGAGACTCGTTGTTCGACATCACCACTGAGAACCAGAATTTAAGGCAGTCATTTCAATGTTACATGCCCTCTTGGGATACGTAAAGTGGATCACTGTATTAGTATTTGTATTGAAAGGTGATGTCAGTAAAAAAAAATCCCAGAACCACAATAATTGAGCTGGCTTCAGTTTTAATTGTTTTTTAAATTAGGGTTATTTTATCTAGAGTTATCTACTGTAATTTAAGATTTATACATGGCAGATAAAAGACACAGAATTTTCTCTCCTAGCAGATTTCAATTATAGAATCGTTCCCCTTACAATAAGAGCTCCAACCCTCCTCTTCTTTTCTTTATTTTTCTACACTTGGTCTTGCATAATAAAGTAATCCTTGGTTATATTTACCTCTGCAAGTTGTTATCCAAAAATAACTTGAATTTTTTCAGCTTTAACCTTTAAGAAGTTATTTCTTAGAATAAATGACACTGCTTTTTTTTTTTTTTTCATTTAGGCTTTGAGCTGAGAAAAGTGATACCAAGTTAATTTTAAAAGTCTTTAGGCTGCAGTCTCTTCCACTATTCTGTAAACAGAGACAGACACACAGATATATGGATAGTTAAGAGTTTTCATGTCTTTGCCTGGGTCCTCTCTGAACCGAAGAATAAAACTCTCTTCCTTCCCATTGCATAACACACACACACCAACGCATGCACACAGAATCAGTGACCAAAGTCCCTGAGAATAAATCTGCGTTTTCCAGATCGTAATTCAAGTTCTGTGTCTTGACACAGGCAAAAAGATCCAACTCTAAATCTCTACAGAGAGCAGTTTAAAATAACACCAGCACTGCTGGGACTATTAAAACAGGGTTCTCTGTTTCAAGCACACAGCTCAATGAATAATGCATTTTCTCCTTGAGAAAATAAAGCCAATGAGCATTTAACGGTTAAAAAAAAAAGGGAAAGTTGTAGGAAATTCTGGAAATAATTTCCTCTTTTTTTGCTGTAGCGCTTTGCAGGCAATGCAGGTCTGCGCAGTGTTCTTCAGGATACAGTGTAGGCGTTGAGAGCCAATGTGACAATAAGTGTCTAAATTAGGAATTCCATCCAAGAAAGGGGGCTTCATTTTGTACTCAGGAACTCAAAAAGAGGTCGTATTTTTCCGTCCTCATGGAACCCAGTACTTTTGCCTCCATTGATTTGACAGTCCCTGTCTGCATTGCTGTGCTCATCAAGGATTCGAAAGAGTGAGGAAATAGCTTTGATTTCACTTTAAAGCCTGCTCAAGAGAGTCCCCTCATTACAATGCTCTTTATTTTAATCATTAATTCTTGGTAGCAAAGTCTTGTTTTATTCTAAATGATCAAAAATAAATCGTTGTACTCCGCCGCCACCCCCCAACCCCCGACTGCAGGGCCAGTTCAAACAATTGTATTCCCCTCTTTTAAAAAGGAAGAATGGGGGGGGGGGGGTTGTCTAAGGGCTAGCCATCGAGGTCTTAGGGATGTTTAATTTATTTATGTATGTATGTATTTATTTATTTATCTATCTCCTGCTGAACAGCAAACCGGCGTTTAGTTTAGCTATTCTCAAAACTGATTTTCTGGGTGACACTTTAGTTTAGTCGAACATAGACGGCGCCATCACTCCACTGAATTTTTCCCCAGTAGCAGACCCACTGCTTGCCTTTAACTTCCTTTTTAACCTAAAATTTCTCGCCGTAAAATTACCCCAATCACACACAACCGTCAGATTTTCTAGGTCTCCCTGCTTATTCCTTCCAACCTAGCTCGTCTCTTGAAAACCAGACTTCCCTAACTTTTCAACTGCAGCGTTTAAGTAAATGCAGACAGTCGGGTTTGCTCACAGTCCCTCCATCTGCCAGCAACAGCCTTCCCTTTCCTTGTCCTCCCTCCGCAAACACCTAGCCTAAAGCTCCTCGGTGGCGACCCCTGGCAGAGGGAAGGTGACCCCGGGACCCCCCTTCCTTACCTTCCACTCCGAAAGCTCAGGGAGGCTCTTGCTCTAAGACACCAGCACAGGCACGCGTCCCAGCAACAGTGACGGAGAGACTCCCCTTCGGTCCCAATCACCGTTGCCCATTTTCCCCGGCTCGGCTTCAAAAATCAGGATTTATTTTTTTTTAAATTCATACAAATGACAAGCAAAAGGGTGGGGAGGGGGCGATGTCAATAAGGGGACGGGCGGGAGAAAAAAGCTGCCAGGACCCCAGAGCCTGACGCTGTATCCAATAGAGGGCCGGGGGCTGGGGACAGACTCTAAGGAAACAAACAATTAAAAAAAAAAAAAATGCAAGTGGCTTAAGGGCGAGAATTTGTTTTACCGAATCTACATCCTCAACAAACCGATAAGCCAAGGAGCAAAGAAAGCGCTGAGATGAGAAGTGACCGGCGGCGGCAGCGGCTGCTAAGGCAGGTTTGTTGGGGCGGTGGGTTTATTACAGGAGTATTCGTGGTCGGCTCGGAAGGCTCAAGCTTTTGCTTTTTCCTCTTTCCGCTTTCCTCCCTCCTCCTCCTCCCCCCCCGCCCCGCAGGTACTGGTGGACGGACGGCGACTAAGGAGAGGGGGGAAAAATCCTTGGCTGGTGATGTCGGAAAGATGTTTGAATGCCCAGCGAGGACGAAGGCGCGAGAGGGAGCGAGATAGTAAAGCTCTGTCTCAGTAGTGCGCGCCGGCGCGCGGCGCTCGCTCTCCCCGGGGCGCGCGCCAAGGAGGAAGGTGCGCGTCCCCGGGGCGCGCGCGCGGGCGCGCTGGCCTCCCGCGTGCTCGTGGCGCACGCACCCCGCGCCGGCTCCAGGGTTGTGCGTCCCGCGGCGAGCCCGAGCCTCGAAGCGCGCAGCGCCACAGCTGCGTCCGCCCGGAGCGGTGCCTCCCGAGTGCGCGGGCGGGCGGGCGTGCGCGAGAGACAGCGAGCGGAGCGGCGCGGGGGGCGCGGAGGGGGGTCGGCGGGAGGGAGGCTCCGCGGAGCCCCAGCCACGGCCGTGCTGTGCTTGCACGTCACGGCTACTCAACACCAAGCACGTCCCGAAAGCGGTATTTTCTGCGTCTGGGAGGTTTTTGCATCCTCAGTTCCCACCGCTGGGGTTGGCGGAGACCAACTGTAAGAGAAACTCCCTGGGAGGCGAGGCCAGGGGCGTGCGGAGGGCGGGGAGGCGACTCCGGGGGATAGGAAGTAAATAATGGACTTGAACGTCTTTATTTTTCTTTTAGCGCGGAACTGTCGCTGGCCAAGAACCGTCATTTCAGCCCCGGCGTTCAGACGAATTGATCGTCCACAGCCGAGGGGGCTCATCTCTGCTCGCGAACTGCTGCGTGTCTCCGGGCGGAACAATACTAGTTTTTCTCAGCGAGACTGCAATTAACATCTTATTTGTTCTGGCTAGATACAGGCTTTGTCAGGACCGAGGTGCGGCGACTGAGGTTGGGCATCTTGCATTGCTTTCTGCATGGTAATGGGATTGTGGTTGTGGGGTCTAAACTTTTGTTTCCTTAATGTATCTGATTCTTTTTCAAGTTTCCTTAGTAACAGGTTTGTAGACTAGGTGGGAAGAAACGAGGGAAGGCGGGTGGGGCGGGTAGGGAGAAGCTACCAGATTCTCAATTTAGCAGGAGGGAAAAAAGAGATAAATTTCCACCATTCCCCACCTTTATGTATTTATTTTTTGCCTCCTGGACAGTTAGTTGGCTGACAAGTATTTGATAAACTGGCCTCAGATACATGCTGAAAAGGGTCATTCGTCTACTGATTATGTCTCTACTTGTAAACGCGGTTGGTGGTTTGCAAAACAAGTACTAAATGGTGCGGGTGATGTGGTGGGAGGAGACCATAATGAGTAATTCATATAAAGTGTTGGAGTCTTTTTAAGGCTGAGTGGCTTGAGTGGCAGGTGAAGTTGAATAAAACAGTTTCCCATCCTTTTCTCTCTTTTCTCTGCCTTTTTTCTTCCTCTTGGTACCCTCTTGGGGCGGTTGGATAGCCAAGAAAGTCATTTTAAACTAGGATTATAGTGAAACAGGAAGGTGTCATTGGAGTGGTCTTGAAACATCAAAATTGGTTCTTTACTTCTTAATGCATATTAATAGGGTGACCCTCTTCACGGCTTTCTCTTCTAGGACAAGTTCCGAATAACACGCTGTAAGGGAAACAGTTAGTCATTCCCCATCCAGCAGGCTTTAACTAACGATGTCCCAGGAAAATTCACTGCTGAGAGCTGTCTCAGTGGCATTTTGGTTTTGTGTCATTTTTAGTGCATCCAAATATTTTTTATTCATTTAAGGGAGTGTGAAAGGAAAATAAGGCTTATGTCCAGGAATAATCCAAAGCGTTGTGTCTTTTTCTTTTAAAAACAAACATCGTTAGGCAATACAAAAGAGAAACATTTCTTTCAATTCCCATAGAGATTGTAATTATGATATTTTCAAGACATTTCAGTCAGTTCTGTTATTTTTCCAAGAGCAAAAATAAAGAGATTAATGACCAATGGGAAATGAGAATATTTTGCATGATTTGTACATAAAGAAGGAGTGGAAGCAATGTGAGGTTTAGATGTACTTCTATTTTGCATCTAGTGATTTCTCACATTATCTTTGAGTACTGTGATTTTGATGTTTCTTAGAAAATCTTAAAGTCATGACACAGTGACATAAGAATAACAGTCAAAAGGGACAATTTAAAAAGCCTTAATCCTAAGTGGACATTCACTCCAAGGATCATTTATATTCAAGTCGAATGCAGGGCTGGGTCAGAGAGAAAGCCACCCCTAATAAAGCGCTTCACCCTTCACACTGTTTCCCATAACCTTCATAAATTGCCGGCTCCTGAGCCGGCCTGATGATGATCCTGCTGAGGTATATTTATAGCAGCTGATTTGTGGATGATAAATATGCCATGCAGGACAGTCTCCAGTAACCCCAGGCTAGTCCAACTTCCTTAGGGGTCATAATCAAGAATCACAGTAAGAACCATATATGGAGAATCTGGTGCCTGGACCCTGATAACAGCACAATCCAAAGGTGAACCGATGGAGAACCACCCTGATTCCTGTCTGCACTATGTTCCACCTGAAAGCACTGCTGACATATTGACCCAGCAGCCGAAAAAGAGCCGCAATTTACCCACTGTAGGCTCACTGTGTCCTTTCCTTCCTGTTGAGCTTGGTCTGTTTTTATGCTTTAATGCATTTCAAAATCACCATTTAAAATTATAGTTATCAACCTTCATTGGCCTCTTCACAAGCCCATGTGTATGTGCCTTTATATGTCTATATGTAACCAAACACATGTGCACATATTTTACATATACACAAATTATATACATATACATGTAAGTACATACACACAAATATTTGGTACATACACATGTATTTCAATTGTTACACCACATATATTTGCTTAGAAGCAGGGTTCTATATTGCTTTATCTTCAACAAAGTAAAGTATAAATGTATGTATACTTTATGAAAATGTATAAACTAATCTTCATGTACATTTCCTGGCTATCTTTCAAAAGGACTATTGAGAACTCAGGTCTCCTTGCTTGGTGGTTCCTCGATACCTACATACCTCAGGTGTCTTCCTATTTGTTCTAATTTTTCCTTATAAAGACATCAGTCAGATGGGATTGGTGGCATTGTTTTAACTTAAAAACCTCTTTAAAGACATTTTTCTGTAAAGACAGTCACATTTTGAGGTACTGGCAGTTAGAGATTCAACGTTTGAATTTTGGCAGGGATTAGGGCAGAGAATTCAACTTACAACACACCTCCAACATGTATATGTCAAATCTAAAATACTATTTTCTTTTTTACTGCTGTCTTTCTTTGCCAAAGTATGTAGTTTTTGCCTAGCCCCCTGTAACACACTCTTACCTGGTATCAAATATTTTTGTTAATTTATTTCCAATCAGTTATGCTAAAGGCCAAAAACAAAAACAAACACAAACAAAAAAACTATCCTTAAAAACAAATGCCAAAAACCATTTTTTTTAAACTCTAGTTACTTCTCATGCCACATATAATAAATCCAAACCCTTACAACAGCCCACGGTGCCCTGCGTCATCTGACTCCTGTTTCCTGTTCATCCTGAGCCGCACTTCTGCTTACTTATGAAGCCTAAGCTACATTAATCTTCTTTCTCTGTCTCAAAGAAACCAAATTTTTTCTCCTTACAGCCTTCTTACAGGAGTGAACTTCCCTTCTCTTGCTGTTGGGATAACTTAACCTGCCCTTTCCTCATCCCTCAGGCTTCATCATGAAAATCCTCTCTTCAGAGCTTTTTTTATTTTTTAACCACCCAGTCTATGGTGTCTCTCCTTTTATCCTCTTTCAAGGTTATTTATTTGTTTTATAGTACTTGATAATTTTTAATTATCAATGCTCTGTATCTGTTTTACTCATCACTCTATAATTCCATCAATATACAGGGCGGAGGAAAATTAGATTTACAGTTGTGAGTATGCAAAACACAGAGTTTATTCTTGTATTATTATTATTCATTAATTATTGTTTTATTTTCCATCCAAAAAAGTGTAAACATACTTTTGCCCCACCCTATATATTCTTGTCTAACAGAATGCTAGGCACATGGTAAGTGCTTAATAGGTATTTAGTAAATGAATCCATTGAAATTTGCAACATAATAAATTTCAGGGATTGGAACTGGTTATGCCCACTGAAATAACATCTATTTTTAAAGCTACAGTCCTCTTTTCTCCAAACCAAGCTCTTGATTTTCTTCATTCGTTTCTCATGTGATGTGATCTCCAGACTCTTCATCTTTATGGCTGCTTTCAAGTGAATTTATCTCAACTTGTCACAGTTCTTTGATGTTATAATTTTTAAAAATACTTCCTATTTTAACTTTCCAGTATAGATACAATAAATCTATTTAGTTCAAATAGATATTGCGCATCTATTCTGTAGTTACAAGGATGACTACCTCAGGGTCTTCCATGTGAGGAGAATAAGGCTTTCAACTAACTCTCTGAAATGAACCCAGCATTGATGTATTTAGCACAGAATTATTAAGCACAAACTCTAAGATATGTTGTAAGATGTTTGGGAAACACAAGAGACGAATATAGTCCCTGTCCTTGTGATGATGGTCTTCATTGGTAGAGGTAGCTAATGCATAGCTAGCCACTGCTTAATCATAAATGGCAAGTGTGTAAATGTCTCAGAGGAGAAAGATGGTTATGAAAAATGTGGAGTGGGTGTGGTGGCTGAGGGGGCATGTGACTGGTGTGAGAAGTCAGGGAACATTGACCTTCAGAGATCTGAAGGACAATAAGAGGTTACTAATCATTCCAGGCAAGGGGAACAGAGTATGCAAAGATATTAAGGCAAGAGGGAAAATAAAAACATATTCTAGAAAAAGAAAGTAAAGATGAGGGGAATGAAAAGAACAATCAGTGGCAATTGATATGTTGTTGATAAAGATTAGGATACAAATCTGTGTGTCTCTATCCTGATTGCAGTATGGATTGAGGGATTGTAAGTAGGGAAGCAACTAACTCAGATTTACATTTTCCACAGTTCACTGCCACTAGAGTATAAGGAGGAATTCCGAGAGGTGAGAATCGATGTGAAGAAACAAGTTAGGAGGCTACTACCTAAGTGACAATGGTGGCATCAGTGGAGATGGAGAGAAGAAGTATTGAAAAGATGTTTAGAGGTATAATCAATAGAATTTGTCCTTGGATGGATATAGCAAGACTGACTGGATTTGGATAAGGGCATCTGTTAGTGAGTCTACATAATGGTTCATATTGAAGTGACAGTTACAATAGTTTGTTTGATTGATTGACTTAATTGAATTTTGGATCATGTGTGAGTGTGGTGGGGGAGATGAGCAAAATGACTTAAAATAATAATGAGCATTTGTTTTCTCATGAATGAACAATCTTAGAGGGGTATTCCCTTTGGAAACCTTGTCTCTGAATCTTGGAATGTCAGCTGGGATATGTAGTTCCACTGCATCTGGAGAATTCACTTCCAAGATGATTTGGTGGTATTTGGTGTTGCTGTTGATTGGGGAATGGGGGCAGGGGGCCCTGCTCAGCAGGAGCTGCTGGCAGAGGGTGTAAGTACCTCTTCACAGAGTCCTCTCCATAAGGCTGCTTGGTCTTCCACAGCATTGCAGCTGTCTCCCATGAGTCAGTATTCCAACGTACAGGAAAAGAAACCTGTCAGTTTCTTAAGGCCTATGTCTGGAAATGGCACAGCATCATATCTGACATTATTCTGTTGGTCAAAGCAGTCATTAAGCTTGCCCACATTCAAGGTACCTGTAGAAGGGGAAGAGGTAATTAGGAAGAATATTTCTAGTTCTTGGGGTAATTACCTCTCTCAGTGGAAGTAATTTTAAAGATTGTGATGCACACTCTGTTTATTGACATCTTGGTGGATTATATCACTCACAATATTATTTTCCATAATCAGTGGCATCTGCATATCTAATGTGCTTATCCACATCTGTAGACAGTGTTAAATAGGTCAGGTTCAAAAATATTCAATAGCCTACCACTAGAACCTTCTCTCCATTAGAATGTAATATATCCCTAGAGGGCAAGGATATTATTAGCCTTTGGGACAACTCCTGATACATATTTAATGGCTAGCCCAATAATTTGATATTCTTTGAGTTGTCACAGAAGGCTATTTAAACAAACAACCCATGCTTCTTTTTCCTCTCTCAATAGGCCAGATATGTCAAATATTTTATAATAAGAAGCATATGTGTTATGCCTATAACATCCTTGTCTTGTAACATCCCTAGCAGTAGTCA
>VMDR010029978.1:0-12571 GCA_007922815.1 Macrotus californicus
TACACGAGACCTTAAAACAATAAAATTTGTCTGACTATGGTTTGAGAGATATAATTGACATATTTTTCAAGTGCACAGCGTGATTCATGATATATATATGAGAATATATGTGTATATATGAAAATAACCACTGCAATGTCTTGTTGACATCCATCACCATAAGAGTTACCATTTTATTCTTGTGATGAGAACTTTTAAGCAACTTTCAAATATACCATAGAGTATTATTAACTGTAGTCACCATGATGTATATTACATCCCAATGGCTTAGTTATTTTATAACTGGAACTTTGTACCTTTTGATTACCTTCACCCATTCTGTCCACTCCCACCCTACTTTGGGCCACCATCAATCTGGTTTTTTGTATCCATGAGTTTGTTGTTTTGGGGGTGGTAGAGGGAGGTGGTAAAAAAGATTCCACATACAAGTGAAATCATATGGTATTTGTCTTTCTCTGTCTGACTTATTTCACTTAGAATAATAGTTTTCTCAAAGAGAAAACTAACCTGTATAAAAGACCTATGAATATTGAGAATAAGAAAATATGAGCAGTCTCTGCCTGAATACCCATAGTAATGTCCACTGGTTCCTGACATAGAGCTTCCCACTGCTTAGTTAGTACCTTACTGTTACGCATTAATAGACATTCAAGGATCACTAGATATTTAGGTAGGTCTTTTAAAGTGTGGAGACCAGAACAAGCACAAATAACATGACACAAGTTCAGACTAAACTTGATGGTAAAGGACAGAAAACAATTTAAATATTTTTAAAATTAATAATCATGGGAGTGGAAAATATAGAAAAAACAGAATCACTTAAACAAAAAGAGTAAAATAAAAAACATTAAAGAACAAGAACAATCCCTTGGAAATTAAAGTTTTAATAAAATAAGGTAAGCTAATTTTATAAAATGAGTGGAGGAAAAACTGGAGGCACTCTCCTAGCTAGTAGGATCTATAGACTTAAAAATAAGAAAAAATATAAAGATAGTAGAATATGAACTAAAGAGCATGAATATCTCACAACACAAAGGCCAGGAAAAGACATTAGAATAAAAATAGGGGGGAAATTATAAAATAAATATGAAAGTTTTTTCAGATGTCAAGAATATGTGTTCTGTTTAAAATGCCCCACTGAATGCCAACAGAAAGAGTAAAATTAGGCCCAAAAGACACCTCGCTATGGAATTTCAGAATTCAAGAAGTAAATCAAAGATACTTAAAGTTTCCAGATAGAAAAGTTAGGCCCCAGACATAAGATCAGAAATTGGAATAGTATATGTTTAAATAAGTATTATATTATCTGACAGAAAGTGTCACTAAAATTAAGAGAAAATGTGATTACCAATTTTAACTTTTACATTCAGTCAAACTATACCTTAATTTCACAAATATAATTAAAACCCATTTCAGACAAAATAATGAAAACCGTAGACCCTTTCTCTCTCTCTCCCTCTCCCTCTTCCATATCATGTCATTTAGACAAAAATCTCTTAGCCTTAATACGAATAAATGTCTGTGCTAATAACTAAGTAAATATCTCCCATCACTAGTTTGGCATCACTAGTTAGAGAACATTGGTCCCTCCAGTTTTGCTTAAACCTCAATTTTTATGTGAATTTGAAATTAATGATCCCATGCTTTCTTGTAAGCTAAAATATTACTCCTTATTTTAGACCATATTTCCTCTTTTTGTAACTGTATGGCACCACTGAATTGCAGAACTTCCCTTTTCTCAGACTTCCCTCTACATGTGGTTCATTACTTAACACACTCTATTGTCTGTTTTGTGTCTTTAATATTTTAACACCATTGACTTTAATGTGTTATTGTGCCATTGTCTTATCTTCCTGTTTTGTGCTTTCATGATGTTGGTGAAAAGGGGGACCTTTCCAGATTCTTTTTTTTAATTTTTATTTTTATTTTTATTTTTTATTATTGTTCAAGTACAGTTGCGTCCATTTTCCCCTACCACTCCCCGACCCCAGCCATCCCCACCTACCACCCTTGATCCTACCCCACTTTGGTTTTGTCCATGTGTCCTTTATAGATGTTCCTGAATATCCTTTCCCTCTTTTTCCCCCCATTATCTCCTCCCACCTCCCCTCTGGTTACTATCAGTTTGTCCTTATTCTTAAGAACATATCCAATTTATTATTAAATAATCATTCATCCTTAAGCATTACTATTTGTAGTCCCTTTTCCTAACACAAAATGCCTCTTTGTAAGAGAAGGTAACCAAGAGGATATGAGCACAGGTTAACCCTTGAGCTGGACCTGGGCATTTCAAGGCTCCTTACCCAGTTCCCTGCCCTTGGAATGTACACTCTGCCTGCTGTTCCACTATTGGAGCTGTCCCAAGGACATAGTCTTGAAAGAGTAAGCTGTTCTTGTGATCATCTGCACTGAATACATAACTGAACACAGTTAACATCTCTATATCAATTTTTAAGGCTCTGGTGAGAATCTACTTGTGAAAATCTATTCATCTTGCAATCTCCTGAGAAAAGCCTCATTAAGTAAGTTCCTTTGCTTATTAAAATTGCCACCTAGCAATCTGGAGTGGAAGACCTCTTTTTTCAGTCTCTCCTTGCCCTCCATGTACAGGGACCAGCTTGCCAACTAACAATTGACGAGCCAGCTAGGAGACCAAAGAAATGAGCCTTGGGAAAGAGGCATACTCAGAGGAAGTCCTCAGTTGGCCATCTAACTCTATGAGAGAAGGAGTAGCCCCTATGTTAGATGCTTATGGACTGCCACTTGTGTACAGTGACACCCCACAAACACCAGCTGTTTTAATGCCCTTATTTGAGGAACTGTGCAGAGCATGCTGTGGCTAAGAAGGAAAAAGAACAACTGCACAGTGGGCACCAGTGCTCAACCGCGAGCTGAAGCTCTAATTAGAAAGTTGGAAGAGCTGAGGTTAGAAAAGGGTGTGCCATTGTCCACTACTCTGTTAGCTTCAAGGCTGGCAAACAAGTGTGAGAGCAGAGTAAGTTGGGAACCTTAGTGTGCTTCTTTGCACAGCCAAGAAGGTGCAGCCTGCCGTGGATTAAGGTCCTAGAGCTTGTGACCAAGACCGGTTGAGAGGCTAAGAGGTGAAATCTCCGGGATAGCGAGGAAAGAGAAGAGGGTGTGGTGGTTGATGGATGAAACACCCAATGCCCTTCCACCCCTAATACAAAGGAAAGCAAAAGTATAACAACAACAGCAACACCACTACCAGACAGTGGGACAGCCCCCAATTTAAGACATATTTGTGATGAGAAAATATACTTCTATTTGGCTCATTGTATAGCTGCCAAGTTCCAGCAAAAGGCCAGGGCAAGTATATGGGGGTAAAGCAGAGAAAATGGGCCACATCACTACACACATTGCTTGGTGCTGTGGGGCAGGAGATTTAAGGTACTCACTCCCTTATGAATTAAATTTTTCTAGCCTGCATAAAGGCCTGGTCCACTGATGGGATTCCCTATGGACACATGGGACCCTGGAACTCTATAGAGGATACAACAAATCTTTAGGGAGCTGGGGATGAGAAAAGCCATTTATGCCCCTGTCTTTTAAGGCCCTGATGGGGCCACATTTACTGCAGGAAGGAAAGCCAAAATACTCCAATCTTCCCCCAGCACCTGGCATAGGAAAAGGATGTCCATGTTGAGCCCAGCTGTGGGACAAAACATTTATGTTGTTGGGCAATCCATTGCTGAACTGGGAAAAACAGAAAAATCCTGAGAAAGGGTATGGGCTGTGGGAAAGACCCAAGATAGAGAGGGAGCTCAGAAAGCCAAAAGGCTATTCCTGTGAAAGTAACCCAGAAGTAAGTGTGGTTCTTGCTGAGGGGACCCCACCTGCACAGATTGATTGACAACCCAACTCTGGGTTGGTTGCTCTGCAGAAAGTCTTAAAACCTGAACAACAGCTCGGACCTGCTCCATTTGCCCTACCATCCCTGTTGCCTTGCCTGCTCCTGCAGAGAAGCCTTAGGGATACAGTATCTAATAAAATCCCTCTGTCTCCTTGTCCCTCCTAAATTGCCATTCCACTGGAAGGTCACAGAGTTTCTGCCAGAGCATACATCTGAACTAAAAAAGGAAGCGTTTACAGAAGAAAGTTATGCAATATTGTCAAAATATTACAAATTTGGGCAGAAAGGTAACGGAAGAGCAAGGAAGAACTGTAGGGATAATATTTTTCTTTTACATCATGCAAGTGTTCAAAAATCTGTTACCTTGATGGATAAGGCTGAACACATTGTTCTTGTCTTTTATTCATAGAGGAAATCCACCAAACCTGGGGGAGTAGAAGGAACTCATTCATCTCAGTCTACTTAACCAAAGTCTGTTGGCAGAAACATGAGACTGCCTTCAGCAGAGCAATCCCCTTCTTTGTAATGTAAGCCATGTCTGGAGACATAGTCTATGCTGATCTCAAAAATGTCGGGCCTTCACCTTCAGAACAGTCCTCTTCACTTCAAAGACCTGGTAAGTTGGGTTTAGGACTGTTTTTAAAATTAATATTTTACGTTTGATCTCCTTTCTTCCTGTCCTGTGTCTATGTTTGTCTTAACTGGAAATGGGAGACTGGGTTAAAAGTAAAACTTACTGAATGCAACAACAAGAGTGATTTTTTTTAATGAAACAAAATGTTTGTAATATAAATTGTAACTTTAATATTAATATGTAGGACTTTGCTTTCGGTTTTCACAGCGTCTGTCTTTATATTCCTCGTGGTGAACATTTATGCTCGGTTACAGCTGTGCTCACGACCCCTTCTTCTCCTCCACAGCTTCACTCACCCCTGCTCACATCTGACCTTTGAACATAGCCTGATAAATGCTTTCTCACTGAGGAAAATGTCTCTGGCAATTATGATTTTTGTTTACCCTTTTAGAATTGGCATATTGATAGGATAAAGTACGAAGCTGCATGGAGGAGACATGAAATGGTAGTATTTTATTTCATAAAGTTTAGAATTAATGACTATTTGAGTATTAGAATATTTTTGAAATATGAAGAGATAAGCCTATAGCTAAAAATAGTGATTTTTCAACCCTTTTCATCTCATGGCACACATAAACTAATTACTAACCTTCTACAGCACACCAAAAAATATATATTTTTGCCAATATGACCAAAAATAGGTATAATTTTGGTTCATTCACACCAGGTGGCTATTGCTGTATCGGCTGCTGTCATTTTTTTGATTTGACAATCTAAGGGAAAAGAAGCCAGTGCCCCTGACTAAATAGTCAGTTAATATATGTTTTAAAAATTCTTACAGCACACTGGTTGAAAATTGCCGGCTAAAGGTAATATTATACCTTAATCACAAACCTATTGTGATTAAAATGACAGATTTTTAATCACAATAATGATAGATTTTCTCAAAAATGATAGATTTTCTAATCCAGCATATATTTATTCCCTGAAGCATTAGGGAAATTTCCATGTGGAGCTTATATTCTCTCTTAGAGTAAGAAATGTTTTATATTATAAGGTTTGTATAAAATGTTTAAATATTTTAAGTTCTTCATTGTACTTCCCCTTGTGAAATGAGTTTTGCTTTTTTTTAATATTTCCAAAGAATGTACCTTTTCTTTTATATTCTTAAGCTTGCAGTTATCAAGTGAATTTGATGTGCGTGTTTCTTTGGCTGCAGAAGCATCCATGTTATTTCCTATTTTTAAACATTACCTCTCTAACCTGCCCAATGGAAGCTTGTTTGCCTTCTTTTCTCCCTAGACCAGGTGCTTTCATTTTCTGTGAGAGGATGGAATTTAATTTGAAAAATGACGTGAACTAGAACTGCATTCTTATTCTTGCAGCCCTAAAACAATCTCACAGCGTTAGTCCACTTCTCTCGAGGTTATTTCACTCAGTTCAATCGACAAAACCAGCATTTTCCATTCTGCATTCCAGGGTTTGATCTCCTTTCTGTTTAGGGATAGGATTTTACCTGATTTCTGACTTACAAATTTGGGGACAACATCTTTCAGGCTATCTAGTCCAATCTTCTAACATTAACCATGAGAGAACATGAAAATTAAAACACGCACCTATGATCACGCTAATGCCCAGAAGGCAATGCCTTTCGCTGCATTTCCCTGTCGGCTACATGCCGCTTTCGCTATCGGCGCCATCGAGTTCGAGAGGGAAGGAACTATTTGAAATGTCCGATTTCCGTGTCCTGCAAAGGCCTATACAATTGTCCTTGGTGTTCCTCTTCTAACTTCTTACATTTCACTTCTTTTGCTCTGGCTGTTTTGCCCCTTAAAATGACCATATTTGATTAGGGGAATGTTGGAACCATCTCCCTAATCTTTTCATCTTTGTATTCCCAACACCTCACACAGCACTGGGTGCATAGAAAGCAATCAAAAGATGCTTGTTAAGTGAGTGAATGTATAAATGGAAACATAGATAAGTGGAACTCATTCGATACTGAGTAAGTATTATAGGTTCATTGGTTCTCCAAGATAGAGAACCAAAAGGGACGTCACCGTGAAAATCAACAGAATATCAGTGAAAAAGAAAGAAAAGATCAGTGAGGAATATCAGGGAGTATTGTAATGAGAATTTTCTAGGGTAAGATTCAGACATTCATGTTTTTCTTAAATTTTACCTCAGAGGCCTAAAAATAACCTAATATCTCTTATGTCAGTCCTTTCATAAAATCCAGAGTTTTATTTGATAAGTGTGTAGGTCTATAGCCTCAGGTCTTCATATTAGAAGTATGTGTAGAAATAGCACTTGCTTTTCTCGTGTTTGCTGTGACTGGCACAATTGGCATTGTTTTGCCTGGTAAATGAACGTACATGGACTTTTTTACGTTCTAAAAATTAACGTATTCTTACTGAAGATGCTTTACTTAATAATAATAGGAATTTGAACACAGAACTGAGCACTGTATAATAATATTCTACTATATAAGCATTCAGGTTAATTGGCCTTGACACTTGATTCTGTAATTGGCTATATTTTAAAATTCGTTATTTTAGTACTGTCTCAGGGTATTGTATGTATAGGTGTGTTAATGTCACATATCTAGTGGAACTGATATATTGTAATTATTATGGATTAGAGATTTGGATTTATTGGCCCCTCTGTTCACAAACTAAAAAAACAGTTATGGGATGTGTCTGTAGAAGGAAGCTGAGCCTATCTATTTCAAAGTAACTCAGGAGAGGGGTAACTGACAAAGTTATTCAGCCCTTTCCTGCCTATCACTACCTAAGGAATTATCTACAGAGTTTACTAGTGAAATCTGTCCAATTTTACAGACTCTCGCCACCATGGAATGCTTCTGAAAATTGGATGTGCAGTGATCATCCTCCTTCTTGTAATAATAATTATGCTCAGCATTTTTGGTAAGTGATTGGCAATGCTATTCATTTATCCCAAGGTATTATTCTCTAGTGACCTGTTGTAATTGTGTTTGTTGTTCAAGAAATTCATAAACAGTAAAGCAAACTTCACAAAAAGTGTGAATTGGAAACACAATTACATTTAGAGATGTGCCACAGAACTTCAGCATGTGATATAATATATATATTTATTTATTTCACTGATAAATGAAATGTCAAGATTACATTTATGTGTATTTAATAAACATGATTACACAATTAATTTCCCAGTGCACTTTGACAGTGGGCTATGCACAACCTTTTTTAAAACCACAGGCAGATAAAAGCAAATTAAATTAGAAAGTATATTTATGTGTAAGTTTATTCATATTAGCTACTCTTGGGCATTCTCAATCTTGTATCTTTAGGTGAGAAACAGGTTTCAAATTAATGAATCAAAAAGCTTTTTAAAAGTACTGAATTTGCTGGGGTGGCATTGGTTAACACAATTGTAGAGGTTTCAAGTGTGCAGTTCTATAACACATCTTCTGTGTGTTGTATTGCATGTGCACCTCCCCAAGTCAAGTGTGCAGTTCTATAACACATCTTCTGTGTGTTGCATTGTGTGTTCACCTCCCCAAGTCAAGTGTGCAAGTTCTATAACACATCTTCTGTGTGTTGTATTGCATGTGCACCTCCCCAAGTCAAGTGTGCAGTTCTATAACACATCTTCTGTGTGTTGTATTGTGTGTGCACCTCCCCAAGTCAAGTGAGCAGTTCTATAACACATCTTCTGTGTGTTGTATTGTGTGTGCACCTCCCCAAGTCAAGTCTGCTTCCATCACCATTTGTCCCCATTTCACTCTCTTACTTCCCCTCACCCCCTTTTCTTCTGGTAATCATGGTACTGTTGTCTGTGTTCTTGAGATTTTTTCCTTAATCCCCTCACCTTTTTCACTCAGCTCCCCAACCCCCTCTCTTCTAACAGCCGTCACCCTGTTTTCTGTATGTATATGAGTCTGTTTCTATTTTGTTTGTAACTTCATTTTGTTCGTTAGATTCCACATATAAGTGAAGCCATATAGTATTTATTTTTCTCTGGCTGACTTATTTCACTTAGTATAATACTCTCCAGGTCCATCCATGCTACCACAAAGGTGAGATTTCCTTCTTTGTTTATGGCTGTGTAGTCTTCCATTGTGTAAATGCATCACGGCTCTTTTATCCACTCCTCTAGTGATAGGTACTTGGGCTGCTTCCAAATCTTGGTTATCATAAGTAATGCTGCAATGAACATAGAGATACAGATGTTCTTTCAAATTAGTGATTCAAGTTTCTTTAGATATAGTCCTAGAAGTGGAGCCTCTGGGTTATAAGGCAGTTTCGTTATTAAACTTTTAAGTAAATTCCATACTGCTTTCCACAGTGGCCACACCAGTCTGCATTCCCACAAATAGTGCACGAGGGTGCCCTTTTTTCCACACCTTTGCCAGTGCTTGCCTGTTGATTTCTTGATGGTAGCCATTCCGACAAGTGTGAGATGATAACCTATTGTGGTTTTAATTTGTATTTCTCTGATAATTAGTGATCTTTAGCATCTTTTCCTATGTCTTTGGCCATTGGTATGATCTCTATGGAGAAGTGTCTATTCAGGTCCCCTTCTTAACGGGATTGTTTGTGTTTTGTGTGTGTGTTGAGTTGTATTAAGTTCTTTATAAATTTTGGGTTTTAACCCCTTATCAGATGTATCATGTATCATATTAGAGAACATGTTCTCCCATTCAGTTAGTTGTCTTTTCATTTTGTTGATGGCTTCCTTTGTTGTGCAAAAAATTTGTAATTTTTTGTTTGTTTGTTTGTTTTAAGTTTTTTAAATTACTTTCTTGTTGTTCAATTACAGTTTGCATTCCTCTCCAACCCTCCCCACCCCAGCCAATCCCCCCTTCTCCCCTGCTCCCACCCTCCCCCTTGGTTATGTCCATGTGTCCTTTATAGTGTTTCCTGGAAACCCTTCCCCACACTGTTCACTCCCCCTTCCCCTCTGGCCATTGTTAGATTGTTCTTAACTTCAATGTCTCTGGTTGTATTTTGTTTGCTGTTTTCTTTTGTTGATTATGTTCCAGTTAAAGGTGAGATCATATGGTATTTGTCCCTCACCGCCTGGCTTATTTCACTTAGCATAATGCTTTCTAGTTCCATCCATGCTGTAATTTGATGTATTACCATTTGTCTATTTTTTCTTTTGTTTCCCTTACCCAAGGAGGCATATAAGAAAAGATATTGTTACAAGAAATATCTGAGATTTTACTGTCTATGTTTTCTTCTAGTTTTTTTGTTTGTTTGTTTGTAGTCTAACATTTAAGTCTTTAATTCAATTTAAGTTTATTCCTGCGGATGGTGTAAGAAGGTGATCTAGTTTTTTGTTTTTGGGGGGTTTTTTGCATGCATATGTTTGATTTTCCATTTCCGAACAGGACTTTTGTTTGTTGGGAGGTTTGGGGGATTTTTGTTACTATTTCAATTATTTATACTGTGTCTCTTCAGATTTTCTGATTTTTCCTGATGCAGTTTTAGAGGATTGCATGTGTCTAGGAATTTACCCATTTGATCAGATTATCCAATTTGTTGGCCCACAGTTGTTTGTAATGTTTTCTTACAATTCTTTGCTTTTTTTGATGTCAGTTGTTACTTCTCTTTCATTTCTGTTTTTTTTTTCATTTTATTCCTCTCTCTTTTTTTTTTTTTCTGAGTCTGTTTAAAGGTTTATCAATCTTTATCAATCTTATCAAAGATTTATCTTTTCAAAGAACTACCTCTTGGTTTCATTAATCTTTTGTGTTTTAAAACTCTATTTTCTTTATCTTTGCTTTGATTTTTTATTATTTCATTTCTTCTACTCACATTGGGCTCTGTTTGTTGTTCTGAATGTAATGTTAGATGTTTGTTTGAAATTGTTTTGTTGTTTGAGATAGGCCTGTACTGCTATGAATTTCCCTTTCAGGACTGCTTTTGCAGTGTTGCATAGATTTGGGATTGTTTTGTTCTCATTTTTATTTGTTTCATGGTATCTTTTCTTTTCTTTCTTGATTTTATTGTTAGCTCATTCATTGTTTAGTAACATGTTACTTAGCTTACATGTCTTTGTGTGTTTTTTCGGTTTTTCTCTTGTTATTGATTTGTAGTTTCATATCATTATTGTGAGAGAAGATGCCTAATATGATTCCAATTATATGTGGCTGCCTTTGCTGGGCTTAGGTGTGTGCGGGAAGTACCAAGCTGTACACCAAGGCCAGTTTTTACCATCCTTAGGCTTGGGAGGCAGGTCAGCAAAAGTCCCAAAGCACCCCAAGATTTGCTTCTGCCTGCCTCGACCTGCTGGTTCCCTTTTAGACCCAGTCACTGAAAGAGCCTGTGGCAGTACTCAAATTGCATAAGGTACATTCCCAGTGAGCCACTAGGTAGGGGCAAGTGGTGTTCATCAGACTGACACAGCTTCAAACTCAGTGCTGGTGCCGGGTCTGAGGGCACTCAGCAAATGTCACACAGTATAACAAATCTAGCTACCATGCACTGGGTGCCCGCAGACTTTGTGGTGGGGCAGGGGTTCAGGGACTCTTCAGGGTAAGGCCAGCAGAGTTTATCAGGCCCCAAAAGACCAAGACTGGGCCACATGAAGCAATAGCTCTGCACCGGTTGGGCGTGCAGGGAAAGCAGTCCCTGTCCCAGAGCTATACAACTCAGTCCATCCGAGATTCTGCTGTTAGGCCTAGCTCATCAGGCGTGGTCACTGGGACTTGGAAGGTGTACTAATGGATCTCTTGAGAAGGGAGAGTGCCAGTCAGGCTGTTGGAAGATGGGTGAATTTGTCCCTGCCCCAGGGCCACACAACTCAGATTGTCCTGAATTCTGCCCAGACTTCAGCAGGGTGGGGCCAACAGGAGTTAAGAGGGCAAAGCCACCAGGAGCCAGGAAGGTGAGGCTAGTGAATCTTTTGTGAGGGAAGAGCCACCAGTCAGGTTAATGGGAAAGCAGGGGAAATGGTCCCTGCCCCAAAGCCACACCACCCAGTTACCGACACCTCTTATGTTTGTCCAGACCTCTATACCCCAGCCCAGGCAGCGGACTCCCCGCAGGGCATAAGCTCTGCAGGGTGAGGAAACAGGGAGTCCAAAAAATGGTTATTGCATTTCTTCAGGCTGATGCCATAAAGAGGGGAGTGCTCCACCCAAGAAAATTGGCTTCTGTGGGATGGGAGAGGGAGTCAGCACAGCATTCCTGGTGGCTGTTCCTTCAGCTCTCTCCCCAGAACCACAAACCCCAGTCTCTCTTCACACAAATCCAGTCCACTCCACCCCCACACCCAACTCCACCAGAGCCCAGGGTGAGTGGTTGTGAATGAGATTTTGTGCATAGTCCCTTTAAGAGTGTAACTGTGTCTCTATCTTTTCCTAACAAACAAAATTCCCACTGGTTTTTACAGCCAGGTGTTACGTGAGTGCCTCTTCTCAGCTGCCGCACTCTGAGCTGTGTAGTTTTGTATGGGGTTGAGACCTCCACTTCTCAGAGGAACCATTGCAGCTGAGATATCCCTCCTGAATCTCAGCTGGTGCTTACAAAATGAGGCCACCCCTTTTCACGTCTCCACCATTCCTACCAGTGTAGATGTGGCTTCTTCTGTAAGTCTTTGGTTATAAGACTTCTGATCAGCAAGTTTTCAGCTGGTTATTCAGGCTGATTGTTCTACATTTTGGTTGTAAGTCCAGCTTGGCCCGGAGATGGGGGGAGTGTAACACCCACATACTCCACTGCAAGCTTGGATCCTCTCCCACTCAACTTCTAACCACTTAGCTTGTTACGGAATTTCCCCGTCAATGAAAATTTCATTGGCACTAGAACTCAATGGTTTTGTGCTTTGTATTTAATTAGGATTATTTGTTTTTCTTTCATTAGTTATCCAGTTCAAATCAGCAAGACATACTGAAGTGGATAATGAATCAAAAGAGCCATACTGTGATGGAAAAAATATATCTGGAACAATCACCTCAATAGGTAACATTATTTTATACAGCTTAATTCCTGAGTAACCAACTTGAGTACGTCTGCACAGGGACATTCTACCCCTACAAAGGGATGGGTTAGATCATTGCTCTTCAGGGACCCATTATAGTCCAATGCAAAAATGTGCCAAGATCCAGGGCAAATGACAAAAATGAACTTAAATAA
>VMDR010029979.1:0-12537 GCA_007922815.1 Macrotus californicus
GTAGTGCTTATTCATTGTCTCACATAATTATTTTTATATTTTCTTTTTGAAGTGCAAACTCCTTGAGGATTAAGCTTGTCTTTGTCTTTTTTGCTTAAGCAAGCTCAGTACTTTGTATATTGTAGATATTTAATAAATGTTTGAGTTACCATTATCTCAGAGCTGTTCTTGGTGGTGGAAGAAAGCGGGGAGCAGAAAGGACACCACTAATTTGTAGTTTCTACAATATATGGTCCTTTAGGAAAGGGCAGATTAGTGATTTTGATTTATGACAAATTTTTTATTACCAAACAGATGGTTTGTCAGCCCTTGGTAAAAAAATGAAGTGATCTTTAAGAAGTGACCGAGTTTCACTGACCAAGTGATCTTTAAGAAGTGTCTGAGCAAGACAGGTTAAACCACCCTCTAACTAGGTAGTTTAGAGCAGCCCTGGACCTAGGTTCTATAGGAAGCACTTTATTCTGATGGGTAGGCACTCTTTTTCCTGGCCACCCTAAGATTAGGATGAGTCAAATCACCAAACCCCCAGGAATTTTTGCTTGGAGCACCTAGTAGCCCTAAAACCTCCCTGGAATTCCATTGCAAGGACAAACAAATAGGTGCTTGCTGAAATAAAAAAACTATACTTTTTTTGATTCTGAAAATGGTGAAATATGTGGGAGATTCATTTACTAGTTTAACTAGTTTACCAGTCACTTAGATGTCCTATTAACAAAGTCTATGTGAAAATTCTCTGCCTTCTTCACGTTTCAGGTTCCTTTAAAACTTAACCATGATGACCTGAAATTCCTGATGCTCTTATTGCATCAGGTCTGATATTCAGAATTATACAGAACCACCTAGGACCTGAGCTAGTTAGCCCAGCATGTATGCTACATTGTCAATTCTCATTATAGTAAACATTAGTGCTAAAACAGATTACTTGGTTCTGATTCTTGTGCTGGTTCATCTTTAGTTTCTCCAGTCAACCCCACTTTTTCTTAAGAGACACTTCTTTCTGACCTCCCCACCCATGTGTCTGAGAGAGGGCCACCTTTGTGTCTTGTACTTTTTAAGGCTGTCTAAGTTCATGTCCACCTACTAATAAACCAGATGGGCTATTTAAAGGAGTCACTGGAAAGTGCTTTTGATTTTTTGTATTTATGGATAAAGTGACAGGCTACACAGTGCCCAAGTGCTGTGCTAGTGTGCAGTAGGTAGTTAAACCAGTCCACACATCTGTCATAGTAGTCACACCCTCCACTTCTAGTGCTATACTTCATCATAGCCATCCTAACTCTGGCTTTGGTCAGGAGTCTCAATCCACAAGAAAGATTTATAGGCTCATCGGAGGCAGCAACTAGGCCTCAACTGATACGCTATTGCTCACCAGTTGAAAGCATTCCACAGGCAACCCAGATTCACTGAACCCCTGTGAAATCTCTATCACTTAACCTTTCAAGAAACTTGAAGGTTGCATTCTGGTTCTATCTGAGTCACTGAAGTTATAAAGGTTACCACCTTTCTACTCCCATCACTTCATCCATTCACAGTCTCCTTGTCTTCACCGTTCTTTACCATCCTCTTGTGACCATACCCATCCCATGGGCATCGTCTTACAGCCAGGACTTTCAGGATATGCTCCACAAACAGCTTCCACTGAAGGCCTGCTCCAGTGCCTGAGCCAAAGAGGAATGCTGGACATCAAAGGAACTCATAGGAACCCGACGCTCAGAAAGACTTTCTTAGGGGCAGGATCTCAGACTGGGCAAAGAAGAGACATCCTTGCCTTATTTCAAGGCTAGGAATCCAGGAATGAATGGAATGGGAGAAGCAGGTGTTTAAAAGTGTACTGGTTTTCTAAACTTTCATATCTGTAGCCACTAAGCCACACCTGAGCATGCATAAAATTAGTATCTAGTGTCTACTCATCTGTCATGGACCCAATTAATTTATGGCCTTTTTCCCTTTGTATGCCTTACTCCTAATCTAGCTTTCCACCTTATGTTTCATTCCTCAGACTGGTGCTTAGCACCCTTTCTCCAGCCTTTACCTCTTACATTCCTTCTTTGATTCTGATTTGGACACTTCTGGCCACGTGATTATTATGATTTTGAGAAAATATCTTGCTCCTTCTAGTCTACCAATCTAGAATCCATGATGGAATGGCACATACCACCACAACAGAAAAACTTCCCCCATCACCCAGCACCTTGCATTTGATCAAACCTGGGAAAAGTACTTTTATTGCTAGAGAAACATATAATGAAATGGATCATACAATGACAATTGATAACAAAATTCATCATTCTATAGATATTTGTCTAGTGAGTATTCTGGCCTGGGTACTGTATTCTGGGTTAGAAATAGAGAACTAGATAAAGCATGGTCTCTCTAAGGAGATTACAATATACTGTGGAAGTCTGTATGCAGTTAAATAGTAATACAAACAGGAATCCTACAATATTAATCGTATGTGGGAAATTGCTATAGTAAAGTAATCTCAGCAGGTCTGGAAAAGGAACTAAGCAACGTGAAATATAGTAGGAATAACATTAAAGTTTTTTGTTTGTTTTGTAGAAGGACATGACCAGGATAAATTGTGCTTAAAATATATTCAGGAGACAAGCACCTAAGAGATTCTTGTACTGAAACAAAGTAGATTAAGCTTTAGTGCATGCTCCCTCTAGAAATCCTACTGAAGGGATAGTGAAGAGATGAAAAGATGTAACCACAAGAAGATCTTATAAGAAGCAATAATAGCATATGAAAAAGGCTTACCATTTGGGAATATGGAAAGCAGATGGACAAATAAATGTTTTTAGCAGAGCAGAAGAGAAGAAATCCAACTGCCAGAAAGGGTTGGGGGTGGGAAGTGGCCAATAAGAAACTACCAGATTTTCACATTACAACTATGAAATGATCAAGAGTTAAAGGGAATAGGAGCTTAAAAACAGGATGATTGGTTTAAAGTCTATATTAGAATGTTTTAGACTCTTAGAGCACTTCTCTTAGCCTGTGCAGCAAGATAACTGTTCTAACTTCATCTTAACAGTAGGTGGTAGGCTTGCTCTATTGAGAGGTGAAGGTGAAGGTGAAGGTGAAGGTGAAGGTGAAGGCATTCTTCAGGATTGGAGGTTGGCAAAACTGGGAGTGGGGGTGGTATGCTAAACTGAAAACAGGAGAAATAGTTGAAAGTCTGTATTTAACACAATTTTATGACCCCACCACCCTTTTCCCCCTCAGCTGTCCTGTTTCCTCCACTCAGCTCTCAGATTTATACTCACTAGGCAGGAATCCTTCCTAGAGAAATTGGCTTGTCCAAGAGAAAAGATCTACAGACTTTGGGAAGTTGCCAATTAAGGAACAATCTCTTTCTCTCTCTCTCTCTCTCTCAATTGCTACACTGTAAGATTGTAAGGACTACTATTAGTTAAGGAACCACATACACACAGCTGCTATCCAACTTCTTAGTATCTCACTGTGATCCAAATATATGGGAAAAATGAATTCAGAAGCAATGCAGGTAAAAACAAACAAACGTATTTAATATTCTCAGAGAACTAAGAAACTATACTGCATCAAGAAACACAGAATGTGACTGCCAGCCAAGATGGAGGCATAGGTAGATATACTTTGTCTCCTCACACAACCAAAAGAAGAAGATCAACAAATTTAAAAACAAAAAATAACCAGAATGGACAGAAAATTGAACTGTAGAGAAGTCCAATAAACAAGGAGTTAAAGAAGAAACATTCATTCAGATTGGTAGGAGGGGTGGAGGCAGGCAGCCAGGTGGAGAGGATATGTGCTAAAGTGGCAGCCGGAGGACCAGGTGGTCTCACATTTGCCTGTGGATAAACTGGGAGGAACAACTGGGGAGCGAGACAGATTGCACAACCCAGGGTTCCAGCACAAGGAAATAAAGCCTCAAAATCCCTGGCCGTTAAAAACCTGTGGGGGTTGCATCTGTGGGAGAAACTCCCAGCCTCACAGGAGAGTTCATTGGAGAGACCCACCCACCCAGGAATCAGCACCAGAAAGGCCCAAATTGCTTGTGGGTAGCAAGGGAAGTGACTGAAAGCAGAAGAGCCAAGCAAGCAGCATTGTTCCCTCTTGGACCCTTCTCCCACATATAGTCCTACAATGCAGGAAGATTTGTTGCTCTGCCCTGGTGAATACCTAAGGCTCCACCTCTTACAATGTAACAGGAGTGCCAAGACAAAGAAATACGGCCCAAATGAAAGAACAGATCAAAACTCCAAAAATAGAACTAAGCAATGAAGAAAGAGATAGCCAACCTATCGGAAACACAGTTCAAAACACTCACAGAAATGGTTGAGTATGGTTGCAAAATGGAGGACAAAATGAAAGTTTTGCAAAGTCAAATAAAGAAAAGTATACTGGGAACTAACAGTGAAGGGAAGGAAACTGGGAATCACCTCAATGATTTGGAGCAGAAGAAGGAAAGAAATACCCAACCAGAACAGAATGAAGAAACAATAATTCAAAAGAATGAGGAGAGGCGTAGGAACCTCCAGGACAACTTAAAACATTCCAGGGTCCAAATCATAGGGGTGCCAGAAGAAGAAGAGGAAGAGCAAGAAATTGAAAACTTATTTGAAAAAATGGTTAAGGAAAACTTTCCCAGTCTAGTGAAGGAAATAGACGTACAAGTCCAGGAAGCTCAGAGAGTCCCAAAGAAGCTGGACTCAAGGAAGCACAAACCAAGGCACATCACTATTATATAACCCAAAATTAAAGATAAGGAGAGAATCTTAAAAGGAGCAAGAGAAAAGGAGACAGTTACCTACAAAGAAGTTCCCAAAAGACTGTTAGCTGATTTCTCAAAAGAAACCTTGCAGGCAATTAGGGGTTGGAAAGAAGTATTCAAAGTCATGAAAGGTGAGGAACTACACCCAAGATTACTCTATCCAGCAAAGCTATAATTTAGAGTGGAAGGGCAGATAAAGTGCTTCCTAGATAAGGTAAAGTTAAAGGAGTTCATCATCACCAAGCCCTTATTATATGAAATGTTAAAGGGACTTATCTAAGAAAAAGATCAAAACTATGAACAGTAAAATGACAACAAACTCACAACTATCAACAACTGAATCTAAAACAAAAACAAACTAAGCAAACAACTAGAACAGGAACAGAATCACAGAAATGGAGATCACATGGAGGGTTATTGGCGGGGATATGGTGGGGGTAGAATGGAGGAAAGGTACAGGAAATAAGAAGCTTAATTGGTAGGTACAAAATAGACAGGGGAAGGTTAAGAATAGTATAAAAAATGGAAAAGACAAAGAACTTGTATGTATCCCACTGTTTTGCCAAATTCATTTATTAGGTGGAGTAGTGTTCTGGTGGAGTCTATAGAATTTTCTATGAACACTATCATGTCATCTGCAAACAATGACAGTTTTACTTCCTCTTTTCCAATTTGGATGCCTTTTATTTCTTTTTGTTGTCTAATTGCTGTGGCTAGGACTTCCAGTACTATGTTGAATAGGAGTGGTGAAAACGGGCATCCTTGCTTGTTCCTGATTTTAGTGGAAAAGCTCTAAGTTTTTTCCCATTGAGTATGATGTTGGCTGTGGGTCTCTCATATATGGCCTTTATAATGTTGAGGAATGCTCCCTCTATTCCCATTTTGCTAAGTGTTTTTATTATAAATGGGTGCTGTTGTTGCGGTCCCATCTGGCAGGACCGCATGTTGTTGTGGAATGCTTGTCCTATATCCCCAGACAATGACGAACAAATTCACGCAGACTAAAGAAATCCCATGGAGAAAAGGGCTGTGATCTCTCAAAAAGAGAAAAAAGCCCTCACTCCTGCCTCGACAGGCTTTTATTGATACTCTAGGTACATTACATCTAGGGTGGTTCTCATTAACTATGCACAGGTTCACTTTAGGTGGTTACCATAACAAAAGAAAGAAAGTCATCAGTAGCTTCAAAGAGAAAGGTCATCTATAAATGTAAAGGCGAGAAGGCTGGGCTGTTTACATTCGTGCTTGGGAAGTCTAGCACAAGTCACAGTAAACTTCTGCTGTTTCCATCCCAGGTGAAGGAGTTTTTGCAAAAGCAAGTTTCAAAGCAGCCTAGGTACAATGCAGGCCTCATTCTCCACGGGAAATCTATCCATGGATGTGATCTGCACACCACACGCGATCTGGACTGTGTTCAGATCCAGAGCTGAGTCACAGGCTGCATCATGCACGAATAGGTTCCCCATATGCTGTACCTTATCAAATGCTTTTTCTGCATCTATTGATATGATCATGTGATTTTTGTCTTTCCTTTTGTTTATGTGATGTATTAGGTTTATTGATTTGCAAATATTGTACCATCCTTGCATCCCTAGGATGAATCCCACTTGATCATGATGTATGATCTTTTTAATGTATTGCTGGATGCGGTTTGTCAATATTTTGTTGAGGATTTTAGCATCTAAGTTCATCAGTGATATTGGCCTAAAGTTTTCTTTCTTCGTCATGTCTTTATCTGGTTTGGGGATTAGGATGATGCTGGCTTCATAAAAAGAGTTTGGGAGTCTTCCATCATCTTGAAATTTTTGGAATAATCTGTGAAGGATGGGGGTTAGCTCTCTCTTAAATGCTTTGTAAAATTCTCCTGTGAAGACATCTGGTCCAGGGCTTTTATGTGTTGGAAGCTCTTTGATTACTGCTTCAATTTCATCCACTGTAATTGGCCTGCTCAGGTTTTGAGTTTCTTCTTCTTTCAATTTTGGAAGATTATATTTTTCTAGAAATTTGTCCATTTCACCTAGGTTTTCAAATTTCTTGTCATATAATTCTTCATAGCAATTTCTTACAATCCTTTGTATTTCTGTGGTATCAGTTGTAATCTCTCCTCTTTCATTTCTGATTGTGGTTATTTGTGTCCTCTCTCTTTTTTTCTTGATGGGTATGCTTAGAGGCTTGTCGATTTTATTTAACTTTTCAGGGAACCAGCTCCTGGATTTATTGATCCTCAGAATTGTGCTTTTAGTCTCTATGTCTTTTAATTTTTCCCTGATTTTGGTTATTTCCTTCCTTCTACTTGCTCTGTGCTGTCTTTGTTGTAGTTCCTCTAGTTCTTGTAGGTGTTGGGTTAGGTTGTTTACTTGAAATGTTTCTATGTTTTTTAGGTAGGCCTGTATCGCTATGAACTTCTCACTCAGGACTGCCTTTGCTGTGTCCCATAAGTTTTGGACTGTTGTGTGTTCATTTCCATTTGTTTCCAGAAACCTTTTGATTTTTTCCCTGATCTCATTCTTGATCCATTCATTGTTTAATAGCATTCCATTCAATCTCCATGAGTTTGAGTGTTTGAATTTTTTTTCCTTGAGGTTGGTTTCTAGTTTCAGGCCCTTGTGGTCAGAGAAAATGCTTGATATGATTTCAATTTTCTGAATTTGTCGAGGCTTGTTTTGTGACCTATCATGTGGTCTATCTTTGAAAATGTTCCATGTACATTTGAAAAGAATGTATTTTGCTTCTTTTGGATGAAATGCTCTATATATTAGTTAAGTCCATTTCGTCTAGGGCTTTGTTTAATGCCACAATATCTTTGTTGACGTTTTGTTTGGAAGATCTGTCCATTTTTGACAGTGGGGTGTTAAAATCCTGTACTATAATCAGCCCCTCATTTTCTTCCTGTGTAGGTCTTTTGTTCTGAATTGGATCTCTTTTAGGCAGCATATGTGTGGGTCATGTTTTCTTATCCATTCAGCTACTCTGTGTCTTTTGATTGGCACATTTATTCCATTTACATTTAAGGTTATTATTGATAGGTACTTATTCATTGCCATTTTTTTGTACCAGTGTTCCTCTCTCTTTCATTGTTTTTCTTCCTGTTCTTAAAGCAGACCCTTTAACATCTCTTGCAGAGCTGGTTTGGAGGTGATATATTCTTTGAGGCTTCTTTTGTGTGAGAAGCTCTTTATTTGGTATTCCATTTTAATTGAAAGCCTTGCTGGATAGAGAAGTCTTGGTTGCAAGCCTCTGGTTCTCATTACTTGGTATATTTCTTGCCATTCCCTTCTGGCTTGGAGTGTTTCCATTGAGAACTCAGCTACTAGCCTTATCGGGGCTCCCTTGTATGTTATTTCCTTTTTCTCCCTTGCTGCCTTTAAGATTCTCTCTTTGTCTTGGAATTTTGCCATTTTAGTTATGATTTGTCTTGAAGTTGGCCTCTTTGGGTTTCTTTTGATTGGGATTCTCTGTGTTTTCTGGATTTGTGTGACTTTTTCTATTGTCACATTCGGGAAGTTTTCCATCATTAGTTTTTCAAACAGGTTTTCTATCCCTTGCTGTTCTTCTTCTCCTTCTGGTATCCCTATTATACGGATATTGTTACGTTTCATGTTGTCCTGCATTTCCCGTAATCCCTCTTTATTCTTTCTGAGCCTCTTTTCCTTTTCTTGCTCTTTCTGGGTTTTTCTTTCCACCTTGTCCTCCAGCTCACTAATCCAATCCTCTGCTTCATCGAGCCTGCTCTTGATTCCTTCTAGTGTATTCTTCAGTTCAGAAATTGTATTCTTCATTTTCTCTTGGCCTTTGTTGATATTTTCTATTTCCTTTTTCATGTTGATATAGTTTGCAGCGAATTCATTGTAGTTTCCCTGTAGTTTTTGGTAATTCTCTGTGAGCTCTTTGAGTTTCCTCATAACCATTGCTTTGATCTCAATATCTGATAATTGACTTTCCTCTATTTCATTTATCATTGTATCTGAGGCTTCCTCCTTTCCTTTCATTTGGGGTTTTTTCTTTGTCTGTGCATGGTTTGTGAGACTCTTCTTGTTAGCCTCTGCTATTTAAATTGGTCTCTTCTGACTCCCTGGGTTTTGGTGTGAAGTTCTGTGGTAGAAGCCCTGTGAGATTCAGTCATGCAGTCTCCTTGATCTCCTGAGCTCGCTGGTCTTGGGCTGTTGTTTATGTTGGCTCTCTGTGTGTCTTTGGGTTTTGATTGTCTTTGGGTGTTTCTTTGGTGAGTCCCTCCCTCCAGCTGGTTAACTGATTGTCACTCCATCCCCCTCATTTTATATTCTGTTGTGCAGGTGTGGGCAGGTTGTGTTGAAGCTGGTTCTTCTGTATATACAAGGTTTTGAGGATTCTTTCTTGCTCTTGTTCAGTTGTTTGTTCTGAGTAATGTCCCCACTAATACCAATTGGTTATGTTTCTAGATTGGTCCTGGGTTGAGTTAGTGGGGCTTCTACTCCCTCCTTCACCTTCTTCTATTGTTATCTGTTGTTGGTTCCTTTGTTGATGAGTTTCCTCTTCCAGTATATATACTGGTGTCCACAGCTCCCACCCACTCTTTTTTTTGTGATCAGTTGAATGGGACGGCAAAATGGTTTAAGACAGTGGGAATGTATTCTATGGTATTAAAAGTACCAACCCGTAGAGAAGAGATAGGAGATCCTTAGGATATATATAGTGTTAGCCATGATATTTCACCCAACTAGCCACTTTTTAGAAAGTGTGGAAAGGAGATAAGACTCTTGTTGGGAGGGGTAGGATTGTGAGTTGGATCTAGAAAGTAGTGAGCTTGTGGGAGGTCAGATTATGAGGTAAAGTGAGAGAAAAGGGTAGAAAATGTGTGTAGTGTGTGAGCAAACAGAGTTAACCACAACAGTAATACCGTTCAGGAAACAGTGAAGTGAGCCAAGATCTGGGAAGGGTGCTGTGTAGTATTTACAATTGTATGGACTGGCAATTATTTACAATAGTTATGGAGCAGCAATCATATGACAGAATCTATGTGATGTGGATAAGAAGAATAGGAAGTATAGGACCTAGAACAGGGTGCTAATGGAACCCAAGAGAAGTGTAAAGATGGCAAAATTAAAAATACAGTATGAAAGAGAGAACAAGGGAAACCAGTCTTACAATGCAGTTTAACAAGTCAAGCAAAGAAGGCTAAACAGAAAGAAGAGAAATACAAAAATACTAATAAAATAGTTAGATGTAAGAATAATGAAAAATAACAATACAAATATACAATCACTTGCAAGTTCTCTGGAGTAGCAAATTGAAATTGGTCTCACTGTCTCAGCTGTTGTGATGCCCTCACTTTGGGTCCAGCTCTGGTCTTTTCACAAGTCCATGTTTTACTGTCTCACTTGTGGGAATATTTAAAAAAGAAAAAAAGAAGAAGGAAGGAAGGAAGATGGAATAAAAGAGGAAAGGAAGGAAAAAAGAGTAATAGAAGAAAGACATAAAGAAAGAAGGAGTTATTTAAAAAAAAAAAAAGGAGACCTCCTGCTGGTTTCAAACTGGCCAAGCCAATTTTTGTGTCTCTGGCACTGAGCATGCAAGTACGCACCTACTCTGATGTTTCCTGTGAAGCGCAGGGATGTGTGTGAGATGCCTCTGGGCAGTGGCGGTGTCAGGAACACTCCCTCCAGGGCCTCTTGTGTGCGAGCAGGCTATTGAGAGGGGACAGTGCAACCTCTGATCTCCCACGTTTGGGTGTACACTGTCTCTGGTGGCCCTGTGTGCCCAGCCTCTGTTACTGGGATGGGAGGGGCAAGGAGCGCCCCAGGTTGGGCAGGTGTAGGAGCATAGTAGGCTCTGGCACTGCTGCAGGAGAATTCCCCAAGCAGCCGCTGAGTGCCTCTTAGTTCTCTTTTTCTTTTTGAAAAACTCCTTTTTGCTCAAGCCTGCCACTCCAAACAAGCATCTGGCCTCCCACCAGTTCGGGTCTGCAATCAGATGGGGGACTGACTTCATCTGGGCCCCTCACCACCCGACTATCCCCAGCCGGCCTCCATAGTCTCAGTGGATGTGCACAGCCCCTGCACTTTTGCCAGTTGGTCCTTATTCATCCCCTGTGACTTCAAGCACCCAGGTCTTTCCCGGTGTTGCTCAAACCTTGTTTGGCAGGGAGAGGGAGCCTTTGACCTGGCACTCTCCCTAGAATCCTTCTGCCGATCCGGTGAGCACCAGGTCTGGGGCTACAGCCCCCTTGGTCCCGTGCTGGACGCAGGGACCTTATTGTTCTGAAACCGTGTTTTTTTCAATGTGCTTGCCAAATCCTGGTCTCCAATCTTCTTATATGCTGGATACCGTTGGTTGTTCGCTCTGTTCCTCAGAAGATCAGCCAGGTGTCTCACCTGTGCCCAGGGAGAAGTGGACTCTGCTCCCACCTATCTCGCCGCCATCTTCTTTCCCGGAGGACATGAGTTTTTAGATTGAGAGTAAGTTCAAGTACCCAGCAAAAATGAAGGAAAAAATGGTACCACACCAAACTCAGGAGAAAGATCCTTTTAAAAAGCTTCCAGTGAGGAAAATAGAATAGATCGAATGAAATGTGCTCTTGAGTCAGAACAGCATTGGATTATTAGTTTGTCAAATTATCTCACTGGAAGCTAGAATAAAGGGTTTCTCAGAATTCAGTGCCCTCGCATGTATTTTCAGTGTAGATCAAGGAAGGAATCTAAGGAGTTGAGTAGGAACTAGGAATGTTTATTCAAAGAAGAGAGCCTAACAATAGACATTATACCGCTTAGCTCTTTGGAAAAGTTCTCATGAAATGATTCATTTTGTGGTGCTCCAGAGCTCAGAAGCAGGGTCAAGGATTGCAGAGTGAGACTCTGGTTTGATTTGTTAACTATGTGTGCTATTCAATGATGAAAATATGATTGTCTAATACAAACCTGTACAACTTTATTTTTTTTAGACCTATACAACTTTAAATAGAATTATATGAGACTCTCTTGAGGGATTACTAGACCATTTAATGTAAAATCTATACAATAAGATGCCATATGAAAATAAATACAATTGTATTCTTTAATTCTTTTATTGTTTAAAATAGTAGAGAGAAAGCTGTCTGGCATAGGCAAAGATAAAAATTTAGTGGAGTGAAAATGGAGACAATTGTGCTTGAACAACAATAAAAAAAATGTACATCAGTAGATCCAGCAGGTGTATGTTTTAATTAAAATTTTTTTCTTTTAAATTTATTTTATTTTATTTTTGTTATTCAAGTACAATTGTCTCCTTTTTCACACCACCACCCACCCCTGCTCCACCCATTCCTACCTCCCACCCTCAAACCCACACCCTTTGGCTTTGTCCATGTGTCGTCCTTCACACGTGTTCCTTGATGCCCACCCCTTATCCCCCATATTCCCTCTGCCCCCTCCTCTCTGGCTACTGTCAGTGTTCTTTATTTCAGTGTCTCTGTTTGAAAGAAGGAAAATTAAAAATACACTGTGAAGGAGAGAACAAGGAAAACCAGTCAAACAATATAATTAAACAAACAAATAAAATGAATAAAACTAAACAGAAAGAAAAGAAATAAAAAATACTAATAAAATAAAAGAAGTAAAAAAATAACAATAATACAGATAAACAATAACTTGCAAGTTCTCTGGAATAGCAAAGTGAAATTTGTCTCAGTTTCTCATTTGTTGGGATGACCCCTCTTTGGATCTGCCTCTAGTCCTTTCACAGCTCCAGGTTCTATTGTCTCACTTGTAGGGAAAAGAGAGAGAGAGAGAGAGAGAGAGAGAGAGAGAGAGAGAGAGAGAGAGAGAGAGACA
>VMDR010029980.1:0-12541 GCA_007922815.1 Macrotus californicus
TTTATTTAAATATTTTTAGAGAGAGGGGCAGGGAGGGAGAAAGGGAAAGAAACAATATGTGGTTGCCTCTCCTGCGCCCTCTACTGGGAACCTGGCCCACAAAACAAAGAGTGGGCCCTGAGTGGGAATCCAACCAGCGACCCTTTGGTTCACAGGCTGGCACTCAATTCACTGTGCCACACCAGCCAGTGCAGGAGTCTGTCATTTTAGAAGTTTCTGCCCGAAGTCCTCACAGTACCCAGAGGTCTGAGGTGTGTTGAGTGTGCTGGGTCCGATATCTCTGGCCCAGTGATATAGAAAACAGCTTTGGGGAAGCCATGCAGGCACCAGCAGGGAACTAGTTAAAGATAACCATTTCATGGGCTGCATTGCAGACCTGTAAAATTAGAGCTTAGCGCGGGGCCTTTATTCCCTAGGGGTCTGATGGTTATTAAAGCTACACTGTTTCCCTTCAGGTTCCTATTACATCACTTGAGAAGTTTGAGAAATGACATCAGCGATGTCATCCACAGAGCTGTGCACCTGCTCTGGGTGGAGCATCATTGTTTATTGAGGTGCTCCAGGTTATGCTAAGGTGCAGCCAGGAATTCGCAGGAGTGCTTTGGGATGCATATTTTAAAAATAATCATTCATGGATATACTTCTTGATTATAGAGACAGAGGAAAAGAGAGAGAAACATTGATGTGAAAGAGAAATATTGACGGGCTTCCTCCCACATGCATCTCGAGGGGTATAGAACCCATAACCTAGGTAAGTACCCGGACCAGCAGTCAAACTCACAATGTTTTGGTGTATGGGGTGATGCTACAACCAACTGAGTGACTCAGCTGGGTCACACATTTTTTTTTTTTTTAAATAAAAAAAAATTAAAGACACACTGTTAGAAAAAGTGGGAACAACAGACAGAGTCAAAGAAAGGGCCCTTGCAACTTAGCAGAAAGAAAGAACGAAGGTTATCTGTAGGTTGAAAGCGAAGGAGAAGAGGAAAGGAAAGGCATGCTGGTGTGACTTTGTAAGAGCTGGGAGCAGACTTCGGTCCGTGGAGACAATGGCGTGCCCTGCTGGGTTTGTAGTTCAGGAGCGCAGCACACACTCTCGTTGCTGTAGGAGTTTACGTGGACGTCGGTCTGGGGAGACAGCACCTGAAAAGAAGAAAGAAAAAACTGCCAGTGTGCTCTCCATTTACGAGCTTACTGTTCCTGACTCTCCTGTGACAAAGGACAAGGGAGGGTAACCTTTCCAGCATTTTCAGGTCCTTCTGCTTGTGACTATGCTGGAAGTGGATTAAAAGGCTGTGTGAAAACCTGCAAAGCCACATCCTGCAAAAGAGACGCGACTCCTCAGCTTATCGTCACTTGAGAAAACATCCCGGAGCAGGACCAGGACAACATGGCTGCTGCTCAGGTAAAGAGTGTATCCTGGGTCAGAAGCTTTGTTTGTTTTTCTCCCTAACATCAGTGGATTTAAAACCTGCGACATTTATTTCTCTGCTTCTGATGTGAGGTTATTTTTATCTACTTTTTTTTTTCTTTTCTTATGATTGTCAAAGTCACCAGTTTATATACCTCTCCCCTTTGTCCCCAGAGCCTTGTCTGTATTATCTCCATCCAGGCTGACGAAGGCCATGAAGAATTTCCACCTGTAATTAGTGACCTTCAATTACTGAAAACACCCGCTCTGTGACAGATCTACCTGGGAAGGCACCCATGTCCAGCATCCTTGTTGGGATGGGCTCAGAGGCTCGGGTGTTGGTGGAGGAGGGAATGTAGGTTCAGGTTCATGTGGCTGCAGAGTCAGCTCTGTAAACCAGGAGTAAAATGTGCTTATTTTACTGGTTAGGATTGCTCAGAAAGTTCTGACAAAGAGGAATAGATAGAAGAGACTTGCTCACTAGTTTGGTACAAAAGTTTAGCTGTTTAAATGTACTACATTACCCTGGTTGGTGTGGCTCAGTGGATTGAGCACCGGACTGTGAAGCAAAGGGTCACCAGTTCGATTCCCATTCAGGGCACATGCCTGGGTTGTGGGTCAGGTCCCCAGTAGAGGGCGTGTGAGAGACAACCATACATTAATGTTTCTCTCCTCTTCTTCCCTTCCCCTCTTTCTAAAAATAAATAAAATCTTAAAAAATAAAATAAAAATAAATGTACTACAGTATTTGTGTTTGACGTGTGAGAGGTACATGTTCATTGACGTTTGCAAAAAATGTTTATTTGTGATCATTTTCACATAATGATTTCTTTTTAAAATTTTTAAAAAGATTATAAGAAGTTATTTAAACAGAGGGGATGAGAGGGAGATAAAGATAGAAAGGAACATTGATGTTTGAGAGGAACATCTATCGGTTGCCTCTTGCATGTCCCCAACCAGTGATGTGGCCCACAACCCTGGCCTGGGCCGAGAGTGGGATTTCAACTATTAAACTTTGGTGTTGCAGGCCAGTGCTGAACAGCAAGGGCAATGATTGATTATTTATGTTTTTTTTTTCCAGTAATGTCACAGCAGTGATGACATGTCCTTCCTGTGCTTAAGTCACCTGATATCCATTGTTCTAGTCTACCTGGTATTCACTTGGCTGAGGTGGTCTCTTTGCTATATAGTCAGTAGTTTCCCTTCGTCATTAACATGGGTCTAGCAGAGAATTATTGAGACATTTGAAACAACCATCACATTTTATTTGGAAACAACCCTCTCCTAGTTTTTGTTTGCTTTGGAAAACAAAGCCCCTGTGTTTATTTCCTAGAAATCACTGGCTTTTGATAGGGAGGATAAAATCAATCAGGGCTTGTTCTTGTAAGTTTTCATTATGTTCTACACTCATTTCATAGACATACTCTACGTTATCGCTTTCTGTATTTTCAAGAAAGTTTACAAAGATCACTTTAATGTATGTTGCATTCTTTTAAATTCTAAAGGAAATAAAAGGCTAATAAACACTAGCTTCAATTCATATTTCATTGTTAACGTGCACTCCTCTTTTCATTGTTTTCAAAACAAAGGATATCCACAAATAGATTTATGAGATTCACAGACTCACAAAATAATCTTGATTTTATTGACGTAAAAATTCTGTTCCATATCACTTTTCATTTGTACCTAGTTTCTATATGTATATCTGCCTGTGTGCATAAAATGTTAACAGCGGAGACATTTAGTCTTCTTACTCTCTTAAAATGTTTCCCCCTTCTCAGTTACAGAAACTCAGTGAACATCCATGAGGTCTCTGTGTGTATTTGCCTGTTTTGGTTTTTGAAAATTTTAGATCCAGTTGGGAGTAAAACTCACGGTCTGTGTTTTACTGTGTGTTTCAGAAAAGATTCTTATAAGAGGCGGAATAGTCTTGTTCCAGGATTACCTTCACTAAATTTTCAAATAATATTGTGGCTGATATGTTTCTTATTCCTTCAGAACTGTACATTTTATAAAAGTCCTTCAGCATAAAATCACATGTGAATTATTTTCTGTGTTTTCCTTTTTGTGCTGTTCAGAAGTATGGCACATGGACCAGAGACGATGGTGTCACTAGTCAAAAGTGAGGTTGTTGAAGATGTGGAAACACAGGCCCCCTCCCAGAATGGCTGAGTCATAATCTGCATTTTTACAAAACTGCAGTTATTTGCTCTCTGAATTAAACATGGAGAGCACTTACACTTCCAACTCACCGTGTCTTTTCCTGCTGAGAAATATACGCAATTGATCGTGAATTATGCAAGTACAGCACTCAACAATCCATATGCCTATGTCTATCCCTTCATTATAAGATTTTATTTATTTATTTTTCGAGAGAAGGGAAGGGAGGGAAAAAGAGAGGGAGAGAAACATCAATCAGTTGCCTCATCGATCAGTTGCCTCTCACATGCCCCCCAATGGGGCCCTGGCTCCCAACCCAGCCATTTGCCTTGGTTGGGAATAAAACCGGTGACCTTTTCGTTTGCAGGCTGGTGCTCAGTCCACTGAGCCACACAAGCCAGTGCTATCCCTTCATTTTAAAGGTTATTTTTCTGGAAAGTAAAGTCCCTGCAGTGGATTGGTGGACATACATCATTTTCAGTTCTCAGTGTTAGAAAATACATTAGAGAATACCACTGGGTCAGGTCAAAATGATGTTACTAGATAATTCATTATACTCTCCTAGGTTGAAACCACTTCTAACACTATTTTCAAGTTGGGTTACATTATTAACTCATGGTGGCCCTTTGGTAAATGTGTCTTATTTTTCAGGGACCATTGACCTTCAGGGATGTTTTAGTAGATTTCTCTCAGGAGGAGTGGGAATGCCTGGACGCAGCTCAGCGAAAATTGTACAGGGATGTGATGTTGGAGAACTACAAGAACCTGGTCTCCCTGGGTGAGGATGACTTCCTTTCAGAGTTTCTGCTCCAACCGCAGGATTTTGTTTTATTTAACATCATTTGGGGATTCTACTTTGTGTGGTAGACTTTCAGATTCTTGCTCTCAAGTAACAAATTGGAGGTTATCATTATTCTACCGGTCTGCTTACCTGAGCACAAACTGGATTGTAAATGGGAGAATCTCTTTCAAAAGTAATGTTTCTTTTATAAACAGGTTGTGTTTTCCCTAAGCCAGTCCTTGTGGAGGAAATGAAGGAGTACTGGGACGTTTGTAGGAAAAAAGTAATATCCGCCCCCCAAGGTAGGTGGGAATGGCGAAGCAGATGACACAGGTGAGAGGCCCAAAGGTCACAGAGGTAGCCAGATTTTAAGGTGTGATTTGGGAAGCTGTGCTACGGTGGAAAGGATTTTGAAAAGCCTAGGTTTATTTCTGTTGCTGCCATAGAGGGTCTGCTGGTCTCCAGCATGTCCCTTGCTCCTGTATCATCTTGAGCCTCTGGTTCTACTCCAGTGATCTCTGTCATCCTATTAGCATTTGGGGCAAAGTTCTCCTCTTCAACTCTGAGGGCTGCTGTGGTCTGGTTCCTCTTCAGTTTTGTTGGGGACTTGGGAAAATCTGTACACGTTGCTGAGAAATTGTAAGTTAAGCCTTATTTTTTAAGTTTTGTTTTTGTCTCATGAATGGAATTTATGAAGGAAGTGGTTTTGATCCTAGAATTCATTGCAGAAATCCCTAGAACCCCGAAGGTAGATGTCATGTTTTCTGATTTATGATTTCTAATCACATGGAGGCTTCAAGTAAGACCCTACAATGTTTAGGCTCAGTGATTTCATGCAGCACAATGCACCTCCCCAAAATGAGACAATTTAGTTTTCTCTTTCATTTCACAGTTGTGAAATGTTGTTTTGCTTTGTATGAACTAACATACGAAATTTCTGGTTTGTATTCTCCAATTTCTTTGTGTTAGAAGAGTTTAATGTATCTACCTTACAGAGTTTTTTAATAGGTTACTGCCATAGGCAACCATAGAACATTGACCACCATGTATTTTTAACCTGATTTCATCAACACTATCATTTTATTATTCTCTCTGGTTCAGTCCAATGCTGCCTGGGACTGTTCCTTGATGTGTTTTCACGTTCTGATTAGACCTCAGTCAGATTTGTTTTTTTATTAAGAAGTGATGAGATGACATGATTTAATGTACTCTTTTGCTAAGGAGTGAGTTACAGAATTATTAGATACTTCATATTTAGGAAAATGTTCAGTGAGGCTTTGGTGCTCCCTGAGTCTGCCCCGTGAATGTGTAGCTCGTAGAAGTGATAGGGTTATAGTCTGACATGGTCCTAAGGTGTCCACTGGGTGCACTGGCTCTGGGTCTTCTCTTCAGGTGTAAGGTCAGCCACCACCTACAAATTGCCCAGTTCCACTCGGCACCAGTTACAGAGTGATATGCAGATGTCTCCTTGTGCTGGTTGTGAAGTTGCCCAGAGAGGCCAAGATGAGATCAGAGGGCAGCTGCAGCTAGTGCTCTGTGTGTGGCCACTGAGTGAGAGGTCTGGGGAATGCAGAGGCTAGATGCAGTTTGTTTCTGAGATTAAGGAGAGTCTGAAGCATGAGGCAGGAGAGGCTATTTGTATGGAAAAGCCATTGGACATGGCTTGGGTGGGCTGTCCAGTTGAGTGGGGCAAGGTCTCAGGGAATCAGTAGGACAAGGCTAAGGTGTCACCAGTTAGATGAAGACTCAGATATGGCCACCTGCCTGCTAGCTCTGTGGTGGGGAGGGCTCCACAAGGGAATAATGGCCTCGGACAGGACTGCTGTGTGGGAGAAACCTGCCCCTCCAGCCTTAGCCCTGACGCCAGACAATTCAGTTCCTCCCAGTATGTCCCTGGTGCCTTTCAAGCTGCTGTTCTAGGGCTGGAGCTCAGAGCCAGGGAGTCCCAGTAAGTCTGTGTGCGGGTCTTTTAAGAGAAAGACTTGGACTCCAGCACCCCTCAGTCTCACTCAGTCACAATTCCCACTGGTTTACCAGCATGTTTCCTTTTTTATGATAGATTCCCCAAATTTAGTTGATTGCATTTTTGGTTTTTATCTGTATAGGAACATGAATGATAGTTCTCCACTCAGTACACTTAAGACATTGTGGGACTTGATTCAAATATGCATCAGCCATTTGTCAATTGCTATTAAACGTAATATGCACGTTTGTGTTACTTTGTTCATGACTGACTTTGTTTCTTTATGAGCTTGGTTAATGGTCAATTGTTGATTGGCTCTGTGAGTTCTGGAAATAGTCTTAATTTTATATCTTCATGACTCAGTTTATCTTCTGTTTATGTGAGATAAAAATTCTAAATTGAATGTAATTTTTGCAAAGTTTTATAACTACCTCTTTTAGACATTATATTTTAGTTTAAATTTTGATAAAAAACTGCCTTGACTGATGTGGTTCAGTTGACTGGTTGGGCTTTGTCCTGCACACTCAGAGGTTGCCAGTTTAATTCCCACTTAGGGCATGTACATGCCTGGGTGTCAGGTTTGGTCCTTGTTTGGAGCATGTACAAGAAAGAGGAAGTCGATCAATGTTTTCCTCCCTTTTCTCTCCCACCCTTCCCCTCTCTCTAAAAAATAAAATCTAGAGTAGCATATTTTGTTACCAGACTGGTAAATTTTGGAAAATGACTTCCCAAACAAACCTAACATACGAAGAATCAAATGAGACCACACCAATCAGAGAAAATGCATATGGGCTATGGAAGCGGGAGCGTATGTAATTTCTCAATTTGTTTTATTGTATCTTATGACAAATACATGATTTTAAAAAGCAATAATCTACACTACTCTAAGAAATAAAATACATTGATATAGTCCTGGCTGATGTGGCTTAGCAGATTGAGGGCTGGCCTGCGAACTGAAAGGTCTCCGGTTCAATTCCCAGTCAGGGCACATGCCTGGGTTGTGGGCTGGGTCCCCAGTTGGGGGTGTGCAAGAGACAGCCAATGGATGTTTCTCTCACACATCAATGTGTCTCTTCCTCTCTTTCTCCATCCCTTCCCCTCTCTCTAAAAATAAATAAATAAAATCTTTAAAAAAAATAAAATTAAATCTAAAGAAAAAAAAAATGTGAGAAAAAGATCTATCCTCTTAACCTTCTGTAACTCTATAGTTCAGTTGTATTAAGTATATTCTCCTTGTTGTGCATCTGATCTTTTGAAACTTCCATCTTGCAGAAATGTCTTAATGTCCACTAAACAACTACTTCATTTGCCTGAAAATGGAGGCCCATGTGACTACCTTTTTTCCCTATGGTGTGGACACCATGACATGACTCACCTAAGTGGAATCCTATAGTATGTGTGTCTTTGTTACTTGTGTGCTTCACTTAAAAAAAGTCCTCAATGTTTGTCTTTGTGCTATCAGGTAATAACATCATTTTCTATTTCCTGGAAGAGCAGTATTTTATTTTACATATATAGTAAATTTTTTAGTCTATTTATTTATCCATAGACATGGGGGTTGTTTCCCCCTATGCAGGGTTTTGTGAATAATGTTATAACTGACACAGGTGTGCGCATGTCTCTTACAAATCCACCTTTGAATACTTTTTGATAAATATCCTGAGTAGAAGAGCTGAATGACAAAACAATTTTATTTTAATTGTTTTAAAGATTTTATTTATTTATTTTTAGACAGAGAGGAAGGGAGGGAGAGGGAGAGAAACACCAATGTGTGGTTGCCTCTCACATGGCCCCCCACTGGGGACCTGGCCCACAACCCAGGCATGTGCCCTGACTGGGAAACAAACTGGTGACCCTTTGGTTCTTAGCCCACACTCAATCCACTGAGCTACACCAGCCAGGGCTTATTTTAATTTTTTGACAACCCCCTTCTTGTTATTCATACTGTTTGCACCAATTTATCCTTTATTCAACCGTGTATATTGTCTAGTTTCTCCACATTTTTGGCAACTTAGTGTTGTTTGTTCCTTTGAATCTGGTCATTTTTATTGTTTTGAAGTGATACATTGTATGTGTGTGTTTTAATGGAGGTGCAAACTTTTGTTTCTTGGATGGGCATAAAGAACCATAGGAAAGACGCATAGACCTGAGTACAGATACTTCAGAGAAGGAGGTCTGTGAATGACTATTTCAAAGAGCAGTTGGTTCACTGCAAAATTGTGTAGAAATAAATGAGAATTCCCACACTCCCTGCTTCTACATGCATAGCCTCCTCCCTCATCAATGCCCCCCACCAGAGTGCTACATTTGTGATATGTATGTACCTACATTTGCATATCACCATCACCCAAAGTTTTAGTACCATAGTGTTCACTGCTGGGTTGTATATTCTATGGGTTTGGAAAATTTATGATGACATATGTCCACCATTATAGTGTCATACAGACTAGTCTGTCAGCCCTAAATATTCTCTGTGCTCTGCCTATTTATCCCTATGTCTCCTTAACTCTTGCAGCCATTGATCTTTTTACTGTTTCATTTTGTTTTTTCTAGAATGTCATATAGTTGTTTTTTTATAGTCTGTAATCTTTTGAAATTGGATATTTCTATTTTGTTTTTAAAGATTTTCTTTCTTTCTTTACTTTTACAGAGAGGGGGAGGGAGGGAGAAAGAGAGGGAGAGAAACATCAATGTGTGGTTGCCTTTTGCACACCTCCTACTAGGGACCTGGCCCTCAACCCAGGTGTGGGTCCTGACTGGGAATTGAATCAGAGACCCTTTGGTTCACAGGCCGGCACTCAATCCACTAAGCCACACCAGCTAGAGTCTGAATTTTTAATTTCATTTATTGATTTTTTTTTAGAGAGACAAGAGACCAGGAGAGAAAGAAAATTTGATTTGTTGTTCCACTTATTTATTAATTCACTGGTAGAATCTTTTATATGCCCTGATTAGGGATTGAATCCACAACCTTGATTTTTCTGGATGATGCTCTAACCAACTGAGCACCTTGTCAGGTAGATTAATTTTTTCTCCTAATTCAATGTGTCTAGGTTTCTTTCATGTCTTCTTATTTCTTTATAGTGCTTAATATTTCATTGTATGTATTTCAGTTTACGTATCTATTCACTTGTTGACAGATATTTTCATTGCTTCCAATTTTTGGATATTATAAATGAAGCTTCTATTAATATTCTCTTGTAGGTTTTTAGGTAGATAAAAGTTTTTAGGTATTTAGTTAAATAATAAGGAGCACAATTACTGCACTATAAAATAAGTGTATGTTTAGTTTTTTTTTTTTTTAAGATTTTATTTATTTACTTTTAGAGGGGGGGAAGGGAGGGAGAAAGAGAAGGAGAGAAACATCAGTGTGTGGTTGCCTTTCACATATCTCCTACTGGGGACCTGGCCTCCAACCCAGGCATGTGCGCTGACTGGGAATCAAACTGGCAACCCTTTGGTTTGCAGGTCGGTGCTCAATCCACTGAGCCATACCAGCCAGGGCAGGTTTTTTTTTTTTTTTTTTAATTTGTTTATTTTTAGAGAGGGTGGAAGGAATGGAGAAACAGAGGGAGAGAAACATCAATGTGCGACAGATACATTGATGAGTTGCCTCTCTCACGTCCCCAACCAGGGACCTGGCCCATAACTCACGCATGTGCCCTGACTGGAAATTGAACTGGCCACCTTTTGGTTCGAAGGCCAGGGCTCAATCCATTGAGCCACACTAACCAGGGCTGTTTAGGTTGTTTTGAAAATATTTTATTGTATATGCTATTATAGTTGTCCCAATTTTTTCCCCTTTGTCCCCTCTACCTAGCTTACCCTCTTATTTTTAGTTTTTTGACAACCCTGAGACTCTCTTCGCAAGGGGCTGTACCGTTTTACATTTCCACCAGCAGTTAACGAGAGTTCCAGTTGCTCCACATCCACAGCAGCATTTGCTGTGGTCAGTGTTCTGGATTCCCTTCCCATTAGGAGTTTAGTGTACTGTTTGTATAACTTTCATTGTTTTAATGTGCATTTCCTCAGTGATATAAGGTGTGGATGTTTTTGTAGAGAGCAATTTTTAATCTATATATAATTTTTAGTGTGATTTCTGTTAAGCTATTTGTCCCTTTTTATTCAGGTTTGTTTTTTCTGTCACTGTTGAGTTTGAAAACATCTTTGTCTTGCATAATAGTCTTGTACATGTCATTTTTTACAAATATGTTTTCTCAGCTTGTGGCTTCTCTGTTTTTTCTCATGATGAGGATCACTTTTTTGTTTGTATTTTTCCTTAACGATGAGACATGGGAATTTAAATCATAACACTTTGGATTGAAAAACTAAGTTGGTAAAGAAATTTGCCTTGAGAAAGGGTAAAGTTCATAAAATTAAGTTTGTTTTATATTCAATAACATGGATGTTATAGTTGTAGTTTATTTAATTTTTTAAATAAACACTAATGAGTCATGGCTTTAAGGAGACCCATTGAGATATAATTTTGTTGTTGTTATATGTTAACTAAATTAAAATCTCTTCATTTATTCCAGAGCTTCAATACCATTTATAACAATGGCCATTTTTTTTCTTCTGTTCTATGTCTTCTGTTATTTAAATAATGCTCCAGCCCTGGCTGGTGTGGCTCAGTGGATTGAGCGCCAGCCTGTGAACCAAAGGGTCGCTGGTTTGATTCCTAGTCAGGGCACATGCCTGGGTTGCAGGCCGGGTCCCCAGTGTCGGACGTGCAAGAGGCAACCACACACTGATCTTTCTCTCCCTCTCTGTCTCTTTCCCTTCCCCTCACTGTAAAAATAAATAAAATCTTAAAAAAAAAAAAACACAACATAAAAGAGATGAGGAAATCTCCTTCCTTTAAGAAAAACAACAAAAAAAAAACAACTTTAAATAATGCTCCAGTGGGTAGAGTGGTTTATGTTCCATTTTGAATTTATATTCTTGCATTCTTTGGATAAATCCCCAGAAATGGAATTGCTGTGTTACATGGTACTGGTTTGTAAATTTTTGAGGAACCTCCACTTTGTTTTCAGTAATGGCTGCACCTATTTATTTATAATCTCACTAACAGAGCATGAAGGTTGTCATTTCTCCATATCATTGCCCCTTCTTGTTGTTTGTTACTTCTTTAAAAGATTTATTTATTTACATTTAGAGAGAGAGGAAGGGAGGGGTAAAGAAAGGAAGAGAAACATTGATGTGTGAGAGATACATCCATCCATTGCCCTTCACACGCCCACAATAGGGGACGTGGCCGGCAACTCAGGCATGTGCCCTGACTGGGAATTGAATCTGTGACCTTGTGGTTCTAATGTTGGCTCTCAATCCACTGTACCACACCAGCCAGATCTGTTAATTTATTGATAATTGCCATCCTGATACATATGTGCTGGTAGTTCTCTGTGTTCTCAATTTGCATTTCTCTGATGATGAATGATGTTGAACATCTTTTTATATGTCTACTGGCCATCTTTATGCCCTGTTTAGAGAAATATCTATTCAGGTCCTCTTCCTATTCTTCAATTGGATTTTTTTTTTTGTGTGTGTGTGTTAAATTCTGTAAGTTCCTCCTTTATTTTGGATATTTAGCATCATTGGTGGATATCTTTCCCTCTTCAATAGATTGGGTTTTTTCTTTGTTTTCTTGATGATTTACTTTGCTATGCAAAAACTTATTTTGTTGTAATCTCATTGGTTTAATTTTTTGTTTGCTATGCCTATCAAAACATACTCAAAAAATTTTTCTAAGAGTGATGGCAGAGTTTATTAAATCTCTTTTTTTAAATATATTTTATTGATTATGCTATTACAGTTGTCCCATCTCCTTCCCACCCCCCACCCTGCACACCCCTTCCCCCCACACTCCCCCTCCTTAGTTATGTCGATGGGTCATATATATGAGTTCTTTGGCTTCTACATTTCCTGTACTATTCTTAACCTCCCCCTGTCTATCTTCTACCTACCATTTATTCTACTTGTTCCCTGTACCTTTCCCCACTCTCTCCCCACCCCCTCCACCCCCCATGATAACCCTCCATGTGATCTCCATTTCTGTGATTCTGTTCCTGTTCTAGTTGTTTGCTTAGTTTGTTTTTGTTTCTGTTTTAGGTTCAGTTGTTAATAGCTGTGAGTTTGTTGTCATTTTACTGTTCCTATTTTTGATCTTCTTTTTCTTAGATAAGTCCCTTTAACATTTTATATAATAAGGGCTTGGTGATGATGAACT
>VMDR010029981.1:0-12539 GCA_007922815.1 Macrotus californicus
GTTCCTAAGCCTCTCCTCATATTTTTGAATTCTTGTTACTTAATTTTGTCCTGGATGAGTGTTTATCTCTTCCTTCTGGTCCAAACTGTTGATTTGAGTCTTGGTTTCCTTTCTGTTACTCTTGGCTCCCTGTGCATTTTCCTTTAATTCACTTTTCATAGCTTGCACTCTTTCCTCTATTTTGTGACCATTCTCAACCATTTCTGTGAGCATCCTGATTACCAGTGTTTTGAACTCTGTAGCTGATAGGTTGTCTATCTCTTCATCTCTTAGTTGTATTTTTTCTGGAGCTTTGATCTGTTCTTTCATTTGGGCCATTTCTTTTTTTTGTCTTGGTGCTCCTGTTATGTAGTAAGGGGTGGAGCCTTAGGTATTCACCAGGGCAGGGCAACCAACTTTGCTGCGTTGTGTATGTGGGGGAGGGGTCTGAGAGGGAACAATGCCGTTTGCTGGGCTCTCAGCGAGCTTTTAGTTACTTCCTCCACTACCCAAAAGCAAATTGGGCCCTTCAGGTGCTGATTCCCAGGTGGGTTAGTTTGTGTATATTCTAGGACCTTGTGGGTCTCTCCAATGAACTCTCTTGTAAGGCTGGGAGTTTCTCCTGCTGCCACAACCCCAACAGGTTTTTTCAATCAGAGGTTTTCAGGCTTTATTTCCCTGAGCTGGAACCCTAGGTTGCATGGTCCATCTTGCTCCCCAGTTGTTTCTCCCAGTTTATCCACACGCAAATGTGGGACTGCCCGGTCCACCAGCTGCCACCTTGCTCACCCCAGTCCAGCCACCGCTTTGCCGTGAGTCCTCTCCACTCTGTCTGCCTGTCTCCGCCCCTTCTACCGGTCTGGATGAATATTTCTTCTTTAACTCCTTGGTTGTCGGACTTCCATACAGTTTGATTTTCTGGCAGTTCTGGTTGTTTTTTTGTTTTAAAATTTGTTGTTCTTCTTTTGGTTGTGGGAGGAGGCACAGTGTATCTATGCCTCCATCTTGGCTGGAAGTCCCTGCTAAGACTTTCTGTATCTTTGCTGTGACTTTCTCTTTTTTAAATTTGTTTCAAGTGTGTTCATAATTGCTTTTTTTTAAACTTTTAAACAGATTTTATTTATTTTTTAGAGAGAGGTTAAGAGAGAGAGAAAGAGAGGGAAAGAAACATTGATGTGCTAGGGACACATTGACTGGTTGCCTCTTACATATCCCCAGCTGGGGACCTGACCCACAACCCAAGCATGTGCCCTGATGAGGAATTGAATCTGTGACCTTCTGGATCATAGGCTGGTGCTCAACCCACTGAGCCACACCAGCCAGTGCCATAATTGTTAGTTGAGGCATTTTTCTGATGGTCACTTTAAAATCTTTGTCAGATAACTCTAACATTTTTGTCATCTCAGTGTTGGCATCTACTTATTGTTTTTTTTTCATTTAGTTTGAGATCTTCCTGGTTCTTGATAAGTGATTCTTTTCATGGAAACTTAGACATTTTGAGTATTGTTATAAGACTCTTGATTGTTATAAGACTCTTTTATTTAAATCTTTTTTTTTAACCTGGCTTCTTCTGATGCTGCTCTAGCAGAGGAAGGGGGAGAGCACTGCTTTGCAAATGCAAGGTGTGGTAGAAGTCCAAGCTCCCAACTTGGCCTCTCTCCTCCTTACTGCTAGATGGAGGTGAAAGAAACAGCTCTCCATTTGGCCTCCTCTGATACCTCCCAGGCTGTGAGGGGATAGGAGTGATTTGTTACTGTTATCCACAGAGCTTTCATTGACAAAGTCCTTAATCTATACTAGGCCTCCTACAACACCACCCCATTGTGAAGGGAAAGGATCACCCCATTATTGCTGGGTCAAGGACAGAAAGCTTAATGCTGGTAAGTACCAACATTCAGACTTCTTACTTGTCCTTCTCTGACACCATTCTGTGTGTTTGGGGGGGGGGGGGGGGGTTGGAATACCTCATTATAGCCTGGGGAAGGTAGAAGGCTAGGCTTAGCACTCATCACCCTTGATGGCATGGGTGGAAGTGTAACCAAAGACTTTTCTGTGCTTTGTGGTTGGTGTAGAGTGGTTATTGTCTGAAAGCTATCTTACTAGATGCCTCTTTCTTAGTCAGTTGTCCATATTTATTGATATTTCTGATTTGCTGGCTTCTTTATCTGTAGGTCTGATATATATGAGGTGAGATAGAAATAACTCAGGAAACTCACCACCAAGGTCCCCAGCTAGTTTGCAGCCCCTCTCTACTTTTTAGAGTCTTCTTTTGTTTACTTTGTATATGACATACGGGGCTTTTAGTTGTACTCAATAAAAGGAATAGGAAAAGTATTGTCTACCTTCCTAGGACAGACACTTATTTTTGATTGATTTGATACCAATTAATTGTGGGAACCTTTTCTGGTTTGGCTAGAACATAGTGTATTTGTAGAGGTGGGGGTAGAATCAGAGGTGACTGAAAAGTATATTGGGGCTAATATTTGGAGAGCTTTGAATATCATGTGTATCAGTCAGGACTAGGTTTGACGACATGCAGCCAAATTATAGTAGCTTAAACACATAAGTATTTATTTTTCTCTAACTAAAATCATTTCAAATTTTGGTGATCGGGATTGGTATGGCAGCTCTACTGTCACCAGGCTCCTTATATCCTCAGCAAGCGCTTCCTTCTTTAAAGTTGCCTCATGGTCCAGGATGGCTGCTGAAGCTCCACACTTCCAGACATGGAGGAAAAAGGAAAGGAAGACAGGCAATCTGTCCATCTATCTGCCCTCTTTATGTAACCTTTATGGAACTTTCCAGAAACAATCTATATTTACATCTTATTGGCCAGAACTTAGTCACATGGCCATTGATCTGCAAGGGATAATGAAAAATATAATTCTTAAGACTCTGGGCATATTGTTCTTCTGGATTAGATATGAGTTCTATTTCTAAAGATGAAAGGACCATGGATACCAATAGGCAACTGGAAGTCTCTGCAACATCAGAGCAAGGGGTTTAGATTTAATTTATCTGGCAGTGGGAGCCCTGTGGGGGATTGTTTAGAGGGAGACTGGCACAGTCCAAGTTGCTGACTAGAATAATTAGTTAGTCTGGGAGCATGGAGAACAGATTGTAGTAGAAAGAGACCAGAGGCAGAGAGATCAGCTGGGAGGCGATTTCACTGGTCAAGAGGGTAGTGATGAAGATAGGAAATGGAAAGTGAAAGGAACAGAGGGGAGACATATTTCAGGAATATATTATTAGAGTGGCAGTTGATTGGCTGTGACTGTGTTAATATAAGCCACAGATTGATTTTGCAATGGGAAATTCAGACAGCTAACCACTGGACATAGAATTGGATTGTGTGGTCATTTCTGGAAAGGGGAAAACCAGAAGAGCTTATTTGGGGCCAGATGATGAGCTTGGTTTGGAACAAGAGGTGCAGGCAGAACACTTATGTCAATGGTTCTCCAAGTGTGGCTCTCAGACAAACAGCATCAGCATCAACTGGCAACTTGCTAGACATGCAAATTTTGGGACCACATGCCAGACCTACTGAATCAGAAACTGTGGAAATTAGGCCTAACAATCTGTTTTAACAAATACATAGTGTGTATCTATGTAGTAGCAATGAAAAATAGGAATAGAAATGTAAAAACATAATTTACAATAGCATCAAAAATATTAAATACTTAGGGAGTAATTTGACTGAAGATATGCAAGACCTGTAGTCTGAAAACTATAGCACATTGCCGAGATAAAGAAAACCCAAATGCCCTGGCTGGCATGGCTCAGTTGGTTGGGAGTCGTCCTGCAAAGTGAAAGGTCGCTGGGTTGATTCCCAGTCAGGGCTCATGCCTGGGTTGCTGGCCTGTCCCCGAATTGGGGCACGTGGGAGAGGTAACTGATCAATGTTTCTCTCCCACTTTGATGTTTCTCTCCCTCTCTTTCTCCCTCCCTTCCCTTCTCTCTAAAATTAAGTAAATAAAATCTTTAAAAAAAAAAAGAAAACCCAAGTTAATGGAGAAATATTATGTCCATGCATTGGAAGACTCAATATTTTAAGATGATCTATAACCCAAATTGATGTATACATTCAGTACGATCTCAAAATCTCACAAGCTTTTTAACTGTAGACATTGACAAATTGATTCTAAAATGCATATGGAAATACAAATATCCTAGGACAGCCAAAACAATTCTGAAAAAGAACAAGGGTGGAAGGCTTATACTACCTGATTTCTACACTTATAAAGATACAGCAATACAGTGTGGTACTGGTATAAAGATAGACAAACAGATAAATGGGGCAGAATATAGAGTCCAGAAATAAACCCACACACAAATAAATTGATTTTGTTTTGTTTTAAATTTTATTGTTGTTCAAGTACATTGATTTTGGACAATAGTATAGCCATATACAAAAACAAAAACAAAAACCCAACCTCACACCATATGCAAAAATCAACTTGAAAAGGATCATAGACATAACATAAGAGCTAAAACCATAAAACTTCTATAAGAAAACATAGGAGAAAATCTTAGTGATCTGAGTTTGGCAAAGATTTCTTAAATATGACCCCAAAAATCAAACTATAAAAAAAATCAATAAATCGGCCCTGGCTGGTGTACCTCAGTGGATTGAACACAGGCCTGCAAAGCAAAGGTCACCAGTTTGATTCCCAGTCAGGGCACATGCCTGGGTTGCAGGCCAGGTCCCCAGTAGAGGGCGTGCAAGAGGCAACCACACACTGATGTTTCTTGTCTTCTGTCCTTCGTTTCCCATCTCTAAAAATAAAATCTTAAAAAAAAACAATAAATCAGACTTCATCGAATTCAAAAAAAGAAAATGTTATATAAAATAAAATAAAATCCAGATTCAAGGAAACTGTAAAAAAAAATTATGAGATTAAATGAGATATTTATTGCTAATTTTAAAAGAAAGATTTTGTCTTTAAAATGGAAAAGTAAGCCATATACTGGGAGAAATTATTTGCAAAACATATACCCAACAAAGCACGTATGTTCTAGAATATATAAAGAACGCTTACAGCTCAACAGTAAGACAACAAGCCAATTTTTAAAATAAGCAACAGATTTGAAGAGACACTTAACTCAAGAAGATATATGGATAGCAAATAAGCACCTGAAAAGCTGCTCAACATCATTACTTATTACAGAAATGCCACTAACATACCCACTGGAATGGCTACCATTAAAAAGAAGGATCCTACCAGATGTTGGCAAAGATGTGGAGCTATTGGAATTCTCATACACTGCTGGTGGCTGTGTAAAATGGTGTAACCAATTTGAAAAACAGTCTGGCAGTTCCTTGAAAAGTTAAACACACACTTACCACACGACCCAGCCATTCCCCTTCTCAGAGAAATAAAAGCACAAAGATTTTTACATGACTGTTCTTGGCAGCTCATTTGGAATAGCCCCAAATTGGAAACCCAAATGTCAATCAATTAGAGAATGGAGAAACAAAAGGGATGGATTACTGATACAGGCAACAACATGGATGAATCTCAAAATAATTATGCTGAGTGGAAAAGCCAGAAACAATAAAGAGTGTATAATTTATGACCCCACTTACATAAAAGTCTAGAAAATGCAAACTAATCTGTAGAGACACAAAGAGGCTGAAGGTTGCCTGGGGATGGAGGTGACGGCTGAGGAGAGGAAAGGGGAAACCAGGAGGTGTTGGGGGTGAGGATGTGTTCGCTATCATCCTGGCTTCATGACTGCATTCATGCGTCAAAACTATCAAATTGTTCACTTTAAATCTGTGCAGTTTATTGTATGTTAATTATCCTTTGTATAATGCTGTGAAACATACTCTTTGGGCCTACTTACCTCGACTCAGGCCTACTGAGTTAGAAACCGTGGGAATAGTGCCCAGGAATCTGTGTGAACAAACTCTCCAGGTGATTCTGATACACAGCCAAGTCTGAGACCACCGATTTAGGTAACAAACTCCCAGGAGGTGGCTGAAATAGGGCTCCGAGCCAGAGTACAGATTTGAGAGTCACCTGCTCAGAAGTTGTAGGATGAAGTGATTTAGAGATTAAAAAACAGTAGGGACTAGAGAAAACCTACTCTCAGGAGACAGGAGGAAAAGGAGGAGCAGGTGACAGAGCAATGAGTAAGTGGCCCGAGATTGGGGGAAGGAACGTACCAGATGCCAAGGAAGGGATTTGAAGATATGGGTGATCAATTATGATATACCAATGTGGTACCTTATATTTGCACAAGTGCTGTCCAGTTTCCAAATTGTTTTCACGTACATTAGTGCATTAACCATGCCAGGGGTGGGCAGACTCACCAGTTTCAACTCACCCACAATGAGCTTACCGCCTCCCCCTGTTCTGAATCCATTTGTATGTTCCCAGAATTGGTCACCCAAACCAGAACCCTGGGAGTCTTTGTGAATGTCACCTTTTCCATCACCTCTTTCATCCAAGCAATCACTAAGTCCTGTGAATGTGACCTCTTGAAAGCTTTTAAACTGGCCCTTCTTTCCCACCTCTGCTGCCCCTGCCCTGGCTGTGCCCGTACCATACCTTTCCTGCGCACACCGTCTCACTCCTCCTTTCACTGGCCTCCTCCTGCCTACATTAGCCGGTAACAATAACTAATCTTCACCAAGTTTGCCACATGCCACCCTTACCCATGCTATCTCATTTCATTCTTATAACAACTCTAAGAGGCAGGCACTATTATGCCCATTTTATAGATGAAGGAATTGAGGCAGAGAGGTTATGTCGTTTACTAGCAACACAACTAGTAAGTGGCAGTGCCAGGATTACTCTAAAATGCAAATCTTAATTATTTCACACATTGTCCTAAACTTCATTAGGGTTTCCTATTCCCTTAATTCTAAAAAAGCCTCAAATTCTGCAGCAGTACAGACCTTCAGATCTGAGCCCTGCCTACCTCTCCTGTGTCAGCTTTGCCTCTGAGTTTTAGCGCATGCTGCTCTTCCCACCAGAAACTCCCCTTTTCCCTACATGCCCTGCCACCTGACTTCTGGGATTTTTTTTTGCCTTCACAACACCTACTCATTCTTCTAAAAGCTCAAGCATTGTCTCATACAGGAAGCCTTCCTTGAGTGCCCATCCCCACTCCCACTTGGGTGGGCACCCTTGGTGGACACTGTAATGTGCCACCCAAATGCCCGTCAATGAGGGACTTACCCCAGGTGCTGGGACTGTCCACAGGCAGTCCTCAGCATTCAGTTCCCCCTGGAGAGTGGCCTCAGCTGAAGACATCACACCTGTTTCCTGGGCGCCCACATCCCACGACCCATCAACATGCTGTTATAGAAGCTGAGCCCTCTGGCCCTGTTTGGGAAAAGGCTCCAGCACGAGCCAAGGGGTCAGCCTCCGCCCAGTGCTGATTCCTCCCTCCGCCTCCAAGGTTTTGATCCCAGGAGCTTCCTGACAACATCCTGCACATCAACCTCCATCTCATAATCTGCTCCCTGGGGAAGCCCCCAGTGCTTAGGTCTCCCCACCCCAGCTCCATGCTCCCTGAGAATAGTGACCCAGGGCTAGGGCACTACTGGAGAAAGACAGCCATGCCCATGAGCCCCAGCCCCAGGGGTAACAGCTCTTTAAATGCAGGGTAGTAAGTGACAAAATCTTCTTTCTCCATTGATCCACCTGGTCATGGTTTCTTAACCAGATAATTCATCTCCAAGTGGACTTCCTGACCCCAGGTGGGTCATTAATTTGGCGACTGTTGCTGTCCTTCAGTGTTCACCTGACCCCCACCCTCCAGAAACTCTCAAACCACAGTGTGAGGCCGGGGCGTTGATTTCAGAAGGTGAAGGGTGAGGGTGTTCCGCAGGGAGGCTGTCACACACTGTGCTCACTTTGGAAGCAAGACACTCATACTCAAACTGCTCCCTGAACACGGCCCCCAGATACCAGAACTCTCAGATCTCACACCCTTCAAACAAACTCCAACTAATCTCCTGAACCTCAAATAAAAAAAAAACAGCACAGTTTCTTGGAAAGGGCATGGATTTGGAATCAAGTATATCTGAATTCAACTCCTGAATGTTCCCTGTATTGACTGGGAGAACTCAACCAAGTCACTTCAGCTACTTAGAGCCTCATTTCCTCATCTGTGAAACAAATGTGGTGACCGTATCTTCTCCCAGGTGTGTGTGTGTTCTTAGCTGACACGCTACATGTAAGACCCTCAGCCCATAGAGGCTGCTCAGGACCTGGTAGTTCTGTTCCTCCAAACTTGAGTGTACCGAATCCCCAGAGCCAGAAGTACGAATAATAACTTTTATGGAACTGATTATGTGTTGTGGACTATTCTAAGCACTCTACTTATATCAAATCAATCCTCTCAACAATCCTGATAGGTAGGCACCATTATAAACCTCATTTTGCAGATTAGGAAATGGGACACAGAGAAGTTAAGTCATTTGCTTGAGGTCATACAGCTAGGGAGAGGTAGAGCCAGAATTAGAACCCAGGCAGTCTGGCTCCAGATCTATGCCCTGGGGGTGGGAAGGTCACACTCTGCACACAGTAGACTCTCAAGGAAGCTTGTTGATGCGCAGCCCTGACTCTGACCAGAGCAGAGTGGAAAGCTGAAGACATGCTGTGGAACTTCTTGGTGTTGGTGTCAATATTTGTTTGTAGGATAGTGTGAATGTGGTCCTGAGCTGAAGCCTCTTGCTGAGGCAATCAGGGGAAGCTTCCTGGAATAGGTGACATCTGAATGTGACTTGAAAAGATGAGGAATGTGGTTGGTGAAGAAGCCGCAAACTGCAGACCTGTCAAGGAAGGTGGTCAGTCCTTAAGGGCTTGTGAGGGGTGGGAGTGGAGGAGTTAGAGGGTAAGTAGAGCCCCCTTCCCTTGCTGCCATCTGTATTGACCACTATTTCTGTGCCCTTAACAAACAATAAGCAAGTCCTGAATCTGCTCCCTTCTCTTGAACCTGAAAAGTAAACAGATCTCCAAGAAAGACTTCCAGGGCCTAACCCATTTCCTGGAATCTCTAGCAAGGAGGGTGAGCGGATGGGTAGTCAGAAAAAGAACCCTAGGCCAGGACAGAGTCGCTTGATTTTGGAGAAAGACTGCCTGGAGTTGCCGAGGGTAAAGGTGGGGGTAAGAGGAGGTTTTTTGTCTTCCCATGGTTCCCATGGTCCTTTGCCATCCCAAACCCAGGCCCTGCTCAGAGGCAGTCTCTGTCACACAAATAACATGTCTTATTAGGGAGGCAGAAGGTCAGCTATGGGTATGGGGACTCTTACAGACAAGCAAGTGAGGAGGTGGGGAGAAGTCAGAGAGGGAGGACATGGGAGAAGAGGAAAAGAGGGAGAGAAAAAGAGGGAGGGGGCAGAACACAGGATGGGGTGAGCGGGGAGAAAGGGAGTGATGGAGGAAACAGAGGGAGACAGGAATTTCCCCACATAAGAAAATTACATAGTTAATAGGAACAAGTATCTAACGAGGGGTGTCAAACTCATTTTCACTGGGGGCTACATCAGCCTCATGGTTGCCTTCAAAGGGCTGAATGTAGCTTTAGGACTGTATAAATGTAACTACTCCTTAACAGTTAAGTGAGAGCTCAGCGCTGCCGCCAGGTAGAAACAAGGTGCCGGGCCGGATTCGGCCGTGGGCCTGGTGTTTGCCACCTGTGATCTAGTAGATGATAAACATAAATATCAGGGTCACTGAGTCTGATTGTCCTTTCAATTGTCTGCTTCCCAATTGGTCTGTTTGTCTCGCTGTACATCTCTCTAGCCGTTCATGTCCCCATTTCCTTTTGCTTTTTAACTTGTCCAACTAGCCAGTTATCTACAGGTCCTAGGTTTGACTACCTGTCTGTCTTTGTCTACCTGCCCATCTATTTGTTTTTCTCCCTGTTTTTGATCTATCTAACCATTTGGCTGACCTTTTTTTTATCTGTCCTGCCTATTAGTGATCTATTCATCCATACTCATTCATATTCTCTCTCACCCGTTTGTCTATTTACTGATCATTCCGTTTCTCTGTTCATCTGTCTGCTGTTGGCACACACGTGAACATTCTCTCTGTCTGCCTCTCTGATGGTCTGTCAACCTGCTTTTGCCAAATTGTCCATCCATTTCTATTTATATATTTGTACAACTTTTTGTCCATATTCCTATTTTTCTTCCTTCCTCCTTTCCTACATCCCTCTTTCCTTTTCTTCCTCTCTTCCATTATCCATCTACAGCTGTTCATTTGATAAATATTTATTGAGCACTTACTTTGTGCTCAGCTTTGTGCTAGCCTGGGGATATTAAAGGTGGGTGACATGTGACTCCTGTCCTTAAGGAACTTGTGACCTGAAACTCACCACGAAGAAGAGTAATAACAAAACCAATTTTGAACACACATTGGATAAGGGCTGATATGGTGTCGTGTAGGGGTGGATGTGGGAACACTGAGAAGGAGAATTCAAATCAGACTAAGGTGAGGGAAGGTTTTTCTGGAGAAGTTGTCAATGGCCTGTATGTCTGCATGTCTCCATCTGCCAGTCCTTGCATTGATCCCCCATGCCCTAATCCATATTTCCACTCGTCTAATCCACCTCTGTCCATCTGCTGCTTACCTCGTGTCCATCTACAAACCATCTGCTTATCTCTTTGCCCACTGAAGAATCTGTTTATTGTCTAACTCAGCAATTTTCAATCTTTCTCATCTCATGGCACACATAAACTAATTACTAAATCTGCAGCATACCAAAAAATATATTTTTGGCTGATATGACCAAAATATAATTTTGATTGTTTTACACAAAATAACAATAATAGTTACTACCTGCCCTTTTTGCTCCAATGTGACTTTTTTCTTTTTTTAATTTATTGTATTTTTTCCATTGCCATTTAGTTCCCTTATACCCCCTTCCCCAAGCAATCACCACATTGTTGTCCATGAGTCCTTTTTCCTTTTTGCTCAATCCCTCCACCTCCTCTGCTAGCTGTCATCCTGCTCTCCACCTATGAGTCTGTCCCCATTTTCCTCATTAGTTCAGTTTGTTCATTAGATTCCACATATGAGTAAAACCATACGGTATTTGTCTTTCTCTCTGACTGGCTTATTTCACTTAGCATAATGTTCTCCAGGTCCATCCACACTGTTGCAAAGAGCAAAATTTTCTTTTTTATGGCCGACTAGTATTCCATTGTGTAAATGTCCCATAGATGTTTTATCTACTCATCTACTGATGGACGCTTGGGCTGCTTCCTTATCTTGGCTATTGTAAATAACACTGCAATGAACATAGGAGTGCTTATGTTTTTTTGAATTAGTGTTTTGGGTTCTTTCAGATATATTCCCAGAAGTGGGACTGCTGGATCAAAAGGCAGAACCATTTATAATTTTTTGAAGTATCTTCATACTGCTTTCCACAGTAGCTACACCAGTCTGCATTCCCCGCAACAGTGCAAAAGGGTTCCCCTTTTTCCACATCCTAGCCAGCATTTGTTGTTTGTTGATTTATTGATGATAGCCATTCTGACAGGTGAGAGATGATATCTCATTGTGGTTTTAATTTGCACTTCTCTGATGATTAGTGACATTGAGCATCTTTTCATATGTCTATTGGCTATCTGTATGTCCTCTTTGGCGAAGTGTCTATTCAGGCCCTTTGTCCATTTTTTAATTGGGTTGTTGTTGTTTTTTGGTGTTGAGTTTTATAAGTTCTTTATAGATTTTGGATATTAACCCCTTATCAGATGTATCGGCAAATATGTTCACCGGTTCTGTGGGTTGTCTTTTTATTTTGTCAATGATTTCCTTTGCTGTGAAAAAACTTTAGTTTGGAACTTCCGGCCAAGATGGAGGCATAGGTAGACACACTGTGCCTCCTCGCACAACCAAAAGAAGGACAACAACAAATTTTAAAACAAAAAACAACCAGAACTAACAGAAAATCGAAGCATATGGAAGTTCGACAACCAAGAAACTAAGAAACATACATCCAGACCGGTAGGAGGGGCGGAGAGGACTCGCGCGGCGGGGCGGCGGCTGGCGTATCCGGGAAAGGCGCGGCTGGCCGGGAGAGGTGGCGGCTGCGGACCAGGCGTCCCACTCCCTCGTGAGGATAAACGGGGAGGAACAGCTGGGGAACGAGACAGACCCCACAATCCAGAGTTCCTGCTCGGGGAGGTGAAGCCTCAAAGCCTCTAATTGAAAACTCCTGTGGGGATTGAGGTGGCGGCAGCGGGAGAAACTCCCAGCCTCACTGGAGAGCTTGTTGGAGAGACCCACAGGGTCCTGGAGCGTACACAGCCCTCCCACCGGGGATCGGCACCGGAGCCAGCACCAGAAGGGCCCCGTTGGACTGTGGGTAGTGCGGAAAGTGACTGGTAACCGGCAGGGAGCGGAGCGGCCGCCATTGTTCCCTCTCGGACCCCTCCCCCACAAACAGCGTCACAACGCAGCGACATGGCCGCCCTGCCTTGGTGAACACCTAAGGCTCCGCCCCTTACTACGTAACAGGCGTGCCAAGACAACAAAAATGGCCCAAATGAAAGAACAGATCAAAGCTCCAGAAAAAGTACAACTAAGTGATGA